>PVKA01014502.1:0-52251 GCA_004027165.1 Ctenomys sociabilis
TTTTATTGAAGTACAAATATCAATGACACAGTTTTAAGATACCTTGACAAGATGGATTTGATAAATTAATACATTGCAAACTATTTTCATAATGTTTTGGTATCATAGAAGGTGCATACATGATATTATACTTACAGACATTATTATACCATATGTCTCTTATCAGTAATTAAGAGTATAGCTGTTTGCATATCTTATTTTTATACCTGAATTACATCAAATATTCAATAATTAATACTTTCTACCTTGTTATTTTCCTAGTACTAGAAGCCAACATAATATCCTGTCCAACCACCATTAGTGCAAATCTTGCCTCTCATAGAATTATGTAGAAGCACGGTGTTATCTCTCCCAACTGTACTGTCCATACACACACATGATTCTTCCTTTCTATACCCCCTCCTTTGTCTACACCTGTCAAAGATGGGCACTCCATTTTCATTCAAATAATTTAGGTGCCTGAACTCGACAACACAATCCAACACGGTGCAGCAGTCCACAACAATAGTGAATTATCCAAAGAAGTTGTCGACCACAGCCATTTATAGCTCAACTTATTATTATGGGCCTGCAGTGTGTACTTCATTTTTATACTTCTCTGCTGGATGGTTAAGACCTAGATAGAGCAAGACTTATATACCAACACATGTACTTTTTGTTTCTTATGAGATCAGTGAAGTCCCCTCAGGGTTTATCTTGTAGTCCTATACCTTATTGTGTAGATCCTTTGTCTGTGTCATCCATGTGGATGAGTCACAGCCAATGCTTGACCAGTTTGCTCTATGTGAGAGCCTGAGACAAAGTTTTCTCTCCATGTGACTCTCCCCAGGCACACTATAGAAATTTGATCTCTTTCCTGTGTGGCTCCATAATCTCCTTGTTCAGAAAATTTGGAGCTCAACTGAATTTCAAGAATAGCAGTACTGGTTCTCCTATGTCTTGAGTCTTTGCTGACTTTGAAAGGGTAGGGACAAAATGTTGGCTGGCCTTGTGGATCTTCTATCTTTCCAATTTTGATCTGTGAACTTAGGTTGTTAACCATCGATAAGAAAAGCTGATTAGTATCCTGCAGCATATGCCATTCAATTTGCCTTATCTGACTCAAGTGTTTTTAGTTGTTTAGTTGTATGTTTCCATTTGTATTTCTGCTTTGCATTTCTTGTACTAGGGAGACTATACGATATTTACACATGCGTGTCTGGTTTATTTCACTTATGAGTATATGTTCAAGTGGCATCCACTTCAGTATAAATGCTTCAAGCTTGTCATTCTTAATAGCTGAATAATACTCCATTATATAGAAATGCCACATCTTTTTCAACCATTCCTCATGTGATGGACATTTTGGTTGTTTCCAAGATTTTGCTATCACAACTTGTGCTGCTATAAACATAGGTACAAATATATCACTATGATACAATGTTTTCAGTTCCTCTGGGAAAATTCCCAGTAGGGGGATAGCTGGCTTGAATGGGATTTCTAGTCCTACTCTTTTGAGGAGTCTCCACACTGACCTCCACAATGGTTGTACCAGTCTACATTCCCACCAGCAGTGGAGAAGTGTTCCCTTTTCCCGACAACCTCTCCAACATTTGTTGTTGATTGATTTCCTTATGATAGTCATTCTTTCTGGAGTGAGATGGTATATCAGTGTTGTCTTTATTTGCATTTCACGGATGACTAGCAATGTGGAGCATTTTTTCATATATTTATTCTCTTCTTTAATTTCGCCCTCTGACAAGTATGTATTCATCTCAGATGCCCATTTCTGAATTGGGTCTTTAAATTTGAGGGCCCTGTTATATCTTAGTTCTTTATATATTCTAGACAGCAGGCCTCTGTCTGATTGCTTATTAGTTAGGATTTTTTCAAAATTTGTGGGTTGTCTTTTCACTCTGTTGACAATTTCTTTTGACATGCAGAAGCTCCTTAAAAAGAGATGATCCCAGTTGTTGATTCTTTCAAGTGCTTCCGGTGTGAATATATGTTTGTTCATGAACTCTTTACCTACCCATATGTCTTCAAGAGTTCCTCCTACTTTCTCTTCTAGGAGATTAAGTTTCTGTTTTAATGTTTAGATCTTTAATCCATTTTGACTTTAACTTAGTGCATGATAATAGAGCTGGATCAAGTTTTACTTTTCAGCATGTAGAAAGCCATGTTTTCCAGCACCATTTGTTAAAGAGGCTATCCTTCCAGTAAGTATGATTGGCTCCTTTGTCAAAGATCAGATGGCTGAGTATGTTCATAGATGCCTCTGCGTCTTCTAATCTATTCCACTGATCCTCAGGTCTGTTTTGTAGCCAATACCATGTTGATTTTATCACAGTGGCTTTGTAGTATAATTTCAAGTCAAGGATTGTGATGCCTCCTGCCTTGCCTTTATTGGCCAATATTGCCTTTGCTATTCTAGGTCGTTTGTGGTTCCAGATAAATTTTAGGATTGATTTCTCTATTTCTTGGAGGTATGTTGGTGGCAGTTTGATATGGATTGCATTAAATCTGTACAGCAATTTTGGGAGTATGGCCATCTTGACGATGTTGGATCTTCCTATCCAGGAGCATGGAGTATCTTTGATTTTCTGAAATCCTCTATAATCTCTTTTCTTAGGTTGTTGTAATTTTCCATGAAAAGATCTTTGACTTCCTTGGTTAAGAGAATCACAAAGTATGTCATTTTCCATGGTGCTATTGTAAAAGGTATTGTTTCCCTTTCAGTGTGTTTGTTATCTGTATAGAGGAATGCTATTGACTTTTGAGTATTGATTTTGTATCCTGCTATGCTACTGAATTTCCCTATCAGTTCTAGTAGTTTCTTGGTGGAATTTTTGGGGTCTTCCAAGTAAAGTATCATGTCATCTGCAAATAGTGATAATTTCACTTCTTCTTTACCTATTCTAATTCCCTTTATTTCTCCCTCTTTTTTAATGGCTGTTGCTAAGGATTACAAGACTATATTGAATAGGAGGTGTGATAGAGGACATCCTTGTCTTGTACCTGATTTAAGAGTAAAAGATTTCAGTTTTTCCCCATTTAGGATTATATTAGCTTTTGGGTTGTCCAAGATGGCTTTTATAAAGTTAAGATAGAGTCCATCAATTCCAATTTTCTGTAGGACCTTGAACATGAATGAGTGTTGGACTTTGTCAAAAGCTTTCTCTGCATCAATTGAGATGATCATGTGGTTTTTCGACTTCAGTCTATTCATAAAGTGTATTACGTTTATAGATTTTCGAATATTGAACCATCCTTGCATCCCTGGGATGAATCCTACCTGGTCATGGTGTATGATCTTCTTGATGATTTGCTGTATTCTATTTGCCAGGATTTTTTGAGAATTTTGGCATCTATGTTCATGAGCGATATTGGACTGTAGTTCCGTTTTTTGGTTGTATCTTTCCCTGGTTTTGGAATCAGTATTATATTTGCCTCCAGAAATGATTTTGGGAGGACTGTTTCCTTTTCTATTTCATTGAAGAGTTTGTGGAATGTGGGGATTATATATTCTATAAATTTCTTGTAGAATTCAGCTGTGAATCATCAGGACCTGGAGTTTTCTTTGTCAGTAGGCTTTTTATTACGTTTCATATTTCATTGGCTGTTATGGGCTTATTGAGAGTTGTTATATCTTCTTGATTCAGTTTTGGTAATTTGTACCTCTCGAGGATTCTGTCCATTTCTTCTTTGTCTTCTATTCTGTGCGCATAAAGATTCTCAAAATAACTAATTATAATCTTCTGAATTTCTGCTGGGTCTGTGGTCATTTCCCCCTTTTCATTCCTTATTGCTTGTACTTGAATTTTCTCTTGCCTCCTTTTGATGGGGTTGGCTAGAGGCTTATCAACTTTATTTAGTATTTCAAAGAACCAACTTTTCGATTTGTGAATTCTTTGAACTGTTTTCTTCACCTCAATTCAATTAATTTCTGCTGGTCTGTATGATTTCTTCCCACCTTTGCGCTCTGGGTTTCGTTTGCTCTTCTTTTTATAGATATTGCAGGTGCAACATTAGGGTGTTTATTTGTTCCCATTCTGTTTTCCTAATGTGTGAGTTCATAGCTATGATTTTCCTTCTAAAAACTGCTTTCATCACATCCCATAAATTCCAGTAAGTTGTCCTTGAATTTTTACTGAATTATAGATATTGTTGAATTTCTTGTAGAATTTCTTCTGTGACCCATTGATTGCTGAGTAGGGTGTTGTTTAGTTTCCATGAATTTAGTGGGTTTTTCTGGTTTCTTTTGTCATTTATTTCCAGTTTCACTGCACTGTGGTCAGATAATATGCATGTGATAATTTCTATTTTCTTGCATATTCTTAGGCATGACTTCTGGACTAGTATGTTGTCTATTTTGGAAAATGACCCATGTGCAGCTGAAAAAAATGTGTATTCAGCTGTGGTTGGGTGGAACACTCTGTATATGTCCACCAGGTCCATTTGTTCCAAGCTCTGGTTCAGTTCTGCTACTTCCTTGCTAACTTTCTGTCTGGTTGATCTATCTTTTTGATATAAGGGTGTGTTACTTGTGTTCTTAGACATTAAGTTTTTCATGTCTGTTAGGATTTGTCTTACATAGTTGGGTGCTCCTGTGTTTGGTGCATAGTATTTATGAGTGTTACTTCTTGCTCTTGAATTTTTCCCCTGACCAATATATAGTGGCCTTCTTTGTGTAGTTTGATCATTCTTGGTTTGAAGTTGAGACTGTCTGAGAACAGAATTCCTACTCCTGCTTTTTTCTGAGGTGCTGGGTCATGTAGTATTATTTTCCATCCTTTGACTTTGAGCTTATGAATGCCTTTTTCAGTTAAATGTGTTTCTTGTATACAGCATATTGTATTTTGTTTCCTAATCCACCATGCCATTCTATTTTTCTTAATTGGAGAATTGAGTGTTTACATTGATGGTTATAATTGAAATGTGCTGACTTATGTTAGTCATGATATTTACCTGGTGTTGTTTACTCCTTTGTATCCTGTGTTTAATTGTCTGTCCTGTTTAGTGGGTTCCTTCCATTCTCATACATGGAGTTCTGGTCATTGTGGTCTCTCTCTAGAACATCTTTCAGCAGCCTGTGAAGGGATGGCTTTGTCATTATGAAATTCTTTAGTTGTTCTTTGTCAAGGAAGTATTTCACTTCTTCATCAAACTTGAAAGAGAGTTTTACAGGGTATAATAGTCTGGGTTGGAATTTGTTTTCGTGTAGGACTTGAAGAACTCTGCTCCATGCTCTCCTTCCCTTTATTGTTTGTGTGAAGTAGGCTGTAATTTTGATGCATTTTCCTTTGAATGTGAGCTGCTCCTTCTCTCTAGCAGCTTTCTGTATATTATTTTTGTGTTGGGTTTCTGGGATCTTAACTATGATATGCCTCAGTGTGTTTCTACTTGGGTTGAAGTTATTTGGTGTTCTGTATGCTTCGGTGACCTGAATGTTGGATTCCTCATATATGGGAAGTTTTCTGTGATCACTTCTTCCCAAATTCTTTTTGTGTCATTTGTACTGACTGTTTCATTGTCGTTGATACCAATTACTCTCACATTGTTCATCCTGGCATCATCTTGCAGGTGATGGATTATGTTTTCCTGCATTCTCCTTGTTTTTAAGAGATCCTTTCTCACCTTTTCACTAGCTGCCCCGGCATCTTCAAGATCTGAAACTCTGTCTTCACTTTCACTCAAACAGTTTTGTAGACTCGTGATTGATATTTTTAGTTCTTCTATATCTCTTTGACTGTGTTTCATGTGTTCTATTTCTTTTCTGTATTGCTCCATTCAAGGAATCCATCATATTTCTGATCTCCTCAATTTTTTTTATCCCTGTCTTCTTTAGAAGTGGTTATTAATTATTTTTCTGCAATGTTTCTTCCAAATTGCGTTTCCTCTGTATATTTCCAGGCTTGTTTCTGTATTTCAGATGCTATGGTTTCAAAGAATTCTTTTTTTCAAAGAATTCTTTTTTGATTTTAGAAATTATTTCTGCTTTGCATTCCTCATGATCTTTATGCTGTTGTGTCTTTGCTTCAGATATTGTTAATTTATACGTTTCAGCTGGAATAATGTTCTCTGCACTTGTTCTGGGTGAGCATTGGTTTTCCACGCAATGTTTCTGGAATTCATTCTTTATTTCAGATACTATGTATTCAGATATTTCTTTTTTTAATTTGGAGAATTACTTCTCATTTTATTTCCTCCATACCTTTCTGCTGTTGTTCCTTTGCTGCTGTATCTGTTAATTCATTCAGTAGGCGTGGGCGGGATCGAGGAGGTTGCTGCAGTCTGCCGCTCCATATACTATATTTATACTTAACTCTTTTCAAGAAAAATTACACTCAGCACATAAAAGATTAATGATAGCAATTTCAAGAAAAGTACTATGTTACATAGATACCATGGAAATTTAAATTTATCATAGTGAAACAATCAATATAATAAGAGTACAGTGGTTTCATCATTACTTCTTAATAGAATAATTTACAGAATAAAGTACTGATCAAAATTTTAAGTTGGTAGGCACAATACTAGAAATGCTATATTCACAGATATCATTTTAGTTCAAAATTTGTATCTATCCAAGTCACACCTAACTGATTTCTCGGTTATTTCATTATTTACTCATTTGAATATCTGATCTAGATTGAAGCTCATATAACTGCTGCCTCACTTTCTGGGCAATCATGGGAACCAGTTTGAGTCACCCATGGGCTCCTTGGAATAGCAGCTTCTTACGTTTTCAGTAAGGGCTTGCTGCATGCTGGCTCTGAAGATGTGTGGGTCTCCTCCATGTTATTTTCAGCTGAAGAAATCCAAGGGTTTGCCCCTTACTTGCAGCCTGATCCTAATTTTGCTCATCCCTGTTTCTGCTCTCCTCATAGTCTTGAACATCTTTAAGCATAATTCCTCTGAGATAATGACAGAAATTGCCCCGCCCTGCACCGATTCTCTTGAAAGGCTCCTGCAGTGGTTGCTGTTTCTCAGCATCCTTTCCTCCACCAGAGAAGTCCATGGTGGCAGGGGTTCCTTGCTGTATGCTCACTGAATACCGTGTCTTGTTGTAAACACAGGCCTGGAGTCTCAGGTTCTTGATTTCAGTCATGTTAATTGGTAGGGAAAACAGAAAGTTGTAAGTTCATGCTTTAAATTAAAATTAATATTCATATTAATCTTTTATTTCTTAGGGGCCAACCTCCTCAAGATCTATTCGGATGTCACTTCATCATCTCACACAAAGAAGTCAGCTCAACAGTCTAGTTCTTTTTTGCGGAACCTGGCATTAAAGTCAGGCTCTTGCGCTTGCCAGGCAAGTCCTTATTCAACTGAGCCAACTCCCCAACCCTCACCAGTCTAGTTTCTGTGCTCCACCACCTCATTTCACACTTTTCCCTTGAACCATGTCTAAGTATTTCCATTTCCTTAAAAGAACTAAGGAATTTTCCATTTTCTTTCACCAAAGTGTGTGATTCCCTTTACTGCAATATACTTGCATTTCTTTTTTGTCAGGCTGCTTTAAGTTTTTAAAGATTCTGTCTGAAAATCTCTCTCACTGAGATTCTTTAATCATCTCCCTGGATCCCCAGCCTCTGGGCTACTTTGCAGCAAGCAGTAGCAGTTCTGTTCACTCCTCTCTCTCCCATTAGCACTGTCACGCTATCCTGTTGTGTCTGCCTGGCTTTTAGCCACAGGGCTACAACGCCACACATGGTCACAAAGTGAAAAAGCAGTGCAATGAATCACTAAGGCCACAGCGAGTGATTGAGAATTAAATCTTTGCTTATTACCAACCATGTAACTTTTGGAATAGGTTGAGCCATGATACATTTTAGCCTGAAATGAACGATGCAGTAATTTTGAAAACGCTGCCCTGAAAAACACCACCACCACCAACAACAACAACAAAAAAAAACTTCAGAAAGCACCTTCTCTTTATGAAACTCTAATGATACAGATTAAAATTATTATACGATGATTTGCAACTGCATCCCAAACATAAGCAAATAAAACTCCAGACTTAAAGAGGCACATAAAATTTCTGAGGACTGTTCACCCCAGGAGAGAAAGAGTGAGAAATCTCGAGATCGTCAGCAATGTCTGAGAACAAAATATTAGTGAAATGTGCATTAGATGAGCCAAGGAACCTTGGGAAATACAATTAAATGCAATATGATACCCAAGGTGGAATCTATGAACAACAACAACAACAATAAAAACCCACGAAATATGAATAAATAAATCTAAACAAAATACGAACAGGAGTTAATACTTCGCCCATGATGGCCCATCACTGATGACAAGTGACTCATACAGACCCGAGAAGTGAGCATGAGGAGAAACTCCTGCAAGCTGGATGGCAATCCTACAGAATCCACACACTTTTTCAGAGTATACAAGACATTTTGATACAAAAACAAAATTTTAAAACGTTGAGTTAATAAGCAAAAGAACTAGAGCATAATATTTAAGTGCCGGATATAAGGAACATTTTGCCAAATGCGGTAGCAACACAGCTGAATGTACAAGTGGAAAATATTTAGTGACTTATAAATCATGATGTCTTCAAAACAATCTCAACACATCTAATTGGAAGTATTTTCTAAATTATGAACTCATGGGATAAAGTTTACAGTTAAAATAATATGGAAATATTTAGGACACATAAAAAAATGCATTTAATTTTATAAGTGTGTTTGTGTACTTAACATATGTTTTCTAGTGGGAAAATGTTTTAGCAGATTTTTTCACAACTCCAATGAATAAAATTTCAATATTTTTTGTTTTTGTAAGTTTATATCTGCACTGATAAATTTTCAACCCACCTCATTCCCAAAGGGCTAATTAAAAAGAGTCAAATAACACTTCTAATTTATTAATACATATATATATATATATATATATATATTTCAGACAAAGTGGACCTTTTAAAATAATCCTTTATTTTTTCAATTACTATGTTTTATATTTATAATAGGTTATTAGAGTTACTTTTGAAATCTGCAATTTAAAATCTATATCTGTAAATCATATACATGTACTTGGATATTCTTTTTTTACCCTGTCAATAATATGCTTCCCGATGAATCAAAATATTTTTGCTCAAAGTATTTTCAGTATGCCAAAAATGTAATATGCTTTTAGATTTTAGATATTTTACATATTTAGATTCTCTATTCTGTTTATTTTCTTTATTAATAATAATGTTGTCAAACCATTCCATTGAAGTTAATTAATATATACCAATTAGTAAATACCTACATAACAATATGTAAAAATGCCAGTTACTAATATATACCCATTAATATATACCAATTAATAAATATGCAGTACTATATAAATATCCTCTGTGGTCCTATATAATGTAAATGTTTAGAAAATCATCTTTAAACACAATAAAAGAGAATTCAGTTCAGAGATTAGGAGGAGTCATATGAAGAAAAGCAGATAGTAATATTCCGATTAGAAGTATTTTATTGCTCAAGGAAATAGAATCTTTATTAAATTTTCTAAATTAAAATATTTTTTTAATGTTTACATTATTTAAACATGATTAAGGAAAAAAATTTGTGAGTTTTCTGTATCATAACATGAATATTTCTGCAGATATCAAATATTGTAGCTCTGATATTCACCCAAGAATCATACTAACATGCTTTATGAAGTAAGCAAGTTGACTTTTCAGGGCATATCTTTGTTACACAAAAGTTTTGAGACTCGGTGTGATGATGTGCTCCTGTAATTCCGGCTCCTGGGAGGCTGTAAACAGGCAGATCACTATGAGTCTGATCTAGTAGAGAGATGCTGAACACCCTATAGACTCTTTTCTAAAATACAAAAACAAAAAAACATACAAACAAGCCAACAAAAGTAAAGTTTTAATGAATATTTAGAAAGCAATTTTTAAGTCCATAGATTTGAGCGTAACTTTTCTTTATTCTTATTAGTCCAATTTGTTTACATATCAAATTTATTTTGCAATGAAATTACTTTTACATGAATAAATAAAATTTACTTGCTTCTTATCTTACAACTTGAATGAGTTGCTAAATATTACTTTCTAGAATTTTTACTTCTGTTTTCCTTGAATGAAATATTTCTGTAGGTATACAGATAGAATAGAGAACGTATTATCAATACATTTGGAGAATATGATCCCATTATATACAGCTCATTACGGAAGTGATTATTTATGGTGAGAGTAAATCACATAACACTAGATTAGCTCTGGGAATAGGGATATATTATATATATATATATATATATTATATATAATACATATGTATACATAATACATATGTATATATATATTATATAATACACATATAATATATGCATATGTATATATTACATGATACATATGTATATATTATATAATACTTTTGTATATATTATATAGTACTTATATATATATTATAAATACATATGTATATATTATATATAATACATATATATTATATATAAGACATATATATGTATGTATTATTAGACTTGTCATGCTATCAAAGTTTTTTCCTACATACAGTACACAGCTATGTACTGTATATTCCATGCTGCTACAGTAAAATTCTTTCATCATCTAGATTCTTCAGATACTGCATTTGTCTACAATTCTTTTATAAATCATTGGTAAGGATTTATGCCTATGGCAACTTCTATCTCCAAATGTGACTGGTAAATATTTTTCAGATGCGGTTAGCTTAACCTCAAGTTAAAATGGCTATTTTTTAATAGTTGACATTTTTCAATATGCTTATATAAGTATGTCATGTTTACATAAGTGTGGATTTGTGATTACCTCTTTAAGAGAAGTTAAGAAGAAATATGAGCATAATTCATATCTATTTCACTTTGGATAATACTTTTTTAAATTTTGAAATATGCTTTATTCATTCATTCACTCACCCATTCATTCATTTGGTACAGGGTCTCACTACACATAGTGATCCCTTTGTCTCAGCCTCCCTAGCACTGGGATTACTGGCATGCACCACCATGCCCAGTTTCAGAGGCCAGCGGTGCAAGCTCTGGAGAGGTATGCCGTCCTGGAGATTGAACCGGCTCCTTGAACTTGTCAGGCAGGTGCTTAGACTGCCAAGCTATCTCCCCAGTGCTTACTTTGGACAATTCTTAAAATACAAAATAAGAACTTACGCATTACAAAATAGCACTGATTAGCACATTTACTGTTTAGTTTAATGCCTCATATGCAGAATTTCTACTCCCTGTGGCATATGAAACAAGACTTGGTTTTATTTTCAGAGCTTCCTTGCATAAAGTTAAGTGTGGATTGCCACTAACAACCTCCAAGTAAAGCTTTGCCTTTTTATGCAAATTTTTGTATTTCTTTTCCATTTATTATATATTAAAATGAATTGGATTTTTTCTCATGCATAAGAAAACTAAAGAAATATAAAAGGTGATGTAATAGTTTCAAAACATTGTAATTCAAAACTGAAGGACAATGACCCTGAAAAGTAGGTTGTGCAATTGTCCTTACTCACTGGGGAATTCACAGGCGTCAGTGCAGAAGCAAGTGACAGTGAGCTCAGACACCATCAATCTTTCTGAGGTGATATGATGTTGAGAGCTTAGCTGATGAGGTGACTTGCTCTTGTGGGGAAGAATGTAGGAGGAGAGAGAGAGAGAGTCACAGCAAAAGGGCGACCTACACATGCTGCGAGAGCCACCCGGTGACATCCACTGCTCAGATCAAAGGGATGCAGTGACTGTGGGAGATGAGGAGAAGCATTGAGAGAATGAAAGAATAAAATTTCACACCAAGTGTGGGCATAGGTGATGTTCCCAGTGGCATAACAAAACAGTCTTCTAATCAATTCAGAGCTGCATTCTCAGATACTACCACAGTAATATGAACAAATTAACTTTGAAATAAATCTTCTTTGATCTTGCCTAGCAAAGCTTAGAATTAAATTTGAGAACTTCCTAATGGTGAACCTGTGTGCGCAAGGCTTAGGGGAGGTAGCTGGGCATATCATTCCTGGGCATTCTGTGAAGCAGTATAACAGAATTTGAATGAAGACTATGATGTGTTAATACATAAATTTAAACCCTATATAACAATTTAAGAAAATCAAATTATACTATGACCAAATGTGGTTTATCTTAGAATACAAGGTAATATTTTTTTAAAGTTGCCTATTAAGCAGTGAAGTATGCCATATACATTGTCTATGGAAGAACAAAAATGTTTATATCTAGTAGAACAGGGAAATAAGTTAGCATAATTCTAAATGCAATCATGACTTCAAAAAAATCCATAGGCTGATCTAAATTCCCAGTGCTATCTCATTTTAGACTTCAATTAAAACAGATGTAGTATCTCTTTAGATCAAATATGAATCCCTTGTAGATGACTATATCTGCTCTCTTGCATCCTTTAGGACTTTTTAAGAGTAGATATAGATTGCTTAATGACAAAAAATACCTGAGAAATTTATGATCAGACATTTTTTCATTGATTTACTTATGTATAAACAGAGTACAGGGCGATCCCTCAACACAAACGGGACACTAGAAACAAAAGATAGCTATTAAAGAAATGTTGCAGTGCCGGGTATGGTGGTGCGCCCTGTAATCCCAGCACTGGGGAGGCTGAGGCAGGAGGATTGTTGTGAGTTCGAGACCAGCCTGAGCTACAAAGTGAGCTTAAGGCCAGCCTGAACTGCATAGTGAGACCCTGTCTCAAAAAGACAAAATAAATAAATAAATAAATAAATAAAATAAAAAATAAAAAAACAAAGAAATGTTGCATACTGCTTTACAGCAAACTTTTAAATATATGTGAGTGTGTGTGTGTGTGTGTGTATGTGTGTGCATGTACACATATATAAGCAGTACACTGTCAAATAACCATGAAACTTATGCAGTAAATGTACCACAAACATTATATTTTATTATAATTATGTAGCGCTACATACTTCACATAATTGTGTATGCTATGTTTTTATGCCACTGAGAGTACCATTTACTTCAGTATCACCACAACAGAATAATGCACTGTATTATGACATCATGAGGTCCGCAGAGTCCCTTGGTGATAGCAGTTCTTCTACTTCTCTATAATCTCATGGAACCAGCATGGTGTAAGGGTTGTTCGCTGACCTAAATAACATTTTGCACAACAGAACAATATGAAGAGTTTACTTTTCCTTGGCTTCACTTATCTCCTTTGATTTAGAGCACTATTCACTCCTAAAATGTCATGTCAGTTTAATTCAAACTTTTTATTGTAAAATTTATTCTAGTTGTTTACTCATCCTTCTGCAGGACACTTTACTCTGAGAAATCTTTACCTTTTTAATTCACATCTTCTAGGACTTCATTAAAAAAATCGCCCTTTCAATAAATCCAATCCAATATAGTGCATTTAATTTTATTAGTTTTTCTTCATATACTTACTGTGTTCTGACACAGTTTCTGTTTCAATTATTTAACTGTCGTAGATTTTTCTAGTATTTAATAAATCACAATTATGTGTATTGAAACTCAAATGATTAAAGCAATACTAGTCTCTGGGGTTTGTTTTGTTGGATCATTTGTTGATGTTGCTATTCTGAAAATAAATGCGCAAAACTTAAAAAAACAAACTAACTGAGAAAATTTCCCAGTAAAGTACAGAGTTACAGGCTGTTTCCTTGCTGCTGTTTATATTAAAGTATGAGCAGAACAGATAAGTTGAGGAATAAATTGCTAAATAGAAAGAAATCAGAGCATCAGTGCCTGGAATTTGTCATCCTACCCATATTCCAAAATGTGAGGATGTGTGTTCTGAAGAGAATGCTAAAGTTGTTCTAGTCAACAATTTGTAAAACAGATTAGGTAGGTGGCCCATAGATCAAGCCCACAAGATCCACAGACTTCAAGAATAGAGATGCAGTCATTATGTCCTGTCCGAACACTGTGAGCAAAAATCTTTCTTCTCACTGAATTAAGAGATAGTAGCTGTATTTCTATCCTATTTTGTATATATAGATATGAAAAACTACTATGAAGACAGCAATATGCAAAGTATTTAATTATTGTGACTGTCTTACTAACCTGTTTTGGAACTGTCTCATTGCTATTTGTTTCTCAATAAAATTAATAAAAAAGAGAGAGATGCAGTCACCTAGGGAAGTTACCTAAGGATGCTCTTGCCTTCTGGCTTGGAATCCTGTAAACTGCAAAGTTTAACAAGGAATTTGAGAATTTACTGTGAGTGAAAGCACTGTGCTCTGAAAGTGAGAGAAGCTAGAGTGAAACAAAAAAGAAAAATGATCCAAGGCCAGATCCAGATTAAGAGTGGGCTACCTCCTCATTTTGGAGATCAAAATCCAGCTGGGGAGATGGCTCAGTGGAATAAGAGCTTCCCTGGCAAGTGCAAGGGCCTGAGTTCAATCCTAGTTCTCAAAAAAAAAAAGAAAGAGCCATATAGAGATCAACATCACCCAGGGCTAAGGTGGCAAAGCTGTAGCCAAGATCTAAAGACATGATGAATGGGAACAGATAACTTGAGGAATAAATTACTAAATACAAAGAAACCAGAATGCCTTGGAATTAAAGGACTTACTGTTTAGATGTTTACAATCCTATTTCAGAAAGGGAAAACTTGTTGCCTGTTTTCATAATTTTATAGATGAAGTTCAAATTTGGTTCAGGATGGGTCACTCCCAGAGACTCATTCTTATCTGACTTAGATGATTTAACAGATATAAGGATTTCTTAAATCAATTATATTTAAATGAAATAGGATTAATTTGATACCGGAATGGGTTATCCTGTGCAAAGTTTGAAATTTAGTGAATACATGAGGAAAACAAATTTTGCTAGGCATGAAGAATAAACCATGTGCTACCAGATATTTTTCTAACAATAGCATTTTGTCAGAATTGGGGGACAATTGCCAGGTGATATGAGTGGGTGGGGCTTGAGTGATGCATACACAAAGAATGTCAAGAATTTCTGGCAGGATTAGAAAATTAAAGAAAATCTAAAAAAAAGGAAGGATTATCTTCCATAGATTTTAAAAGTACGCACTGCCCAAGATGAATATATGCTTTGTGTGATGCAAATATGTACTAATAAATAATTAAAACTACAAATGTTACTATATGGACATCTTGATTATACAGTTTTAGCTTCCAAAAAATGAGAGAAGAGTGGGCAGGGTGTAGTGAGCCTGAAATCTCAGTGCTTGTGGGGCTTAAAATGGGAGACTCACTGTAGTCCAATTCGTGTAGTGACACCCTATCGTCCCTGTAGTAAAATACAAAAACAAAATAAATGAGAGAATTTCTCTGACTTAAGCCAGAAATTTGCTCTAGAAAAATGAGGGACTAAAAACTGTGATACCCATTAGTTATGACGCTTTTTGATCAGCTTTGTTGAAGTTGTCCACGGAAGAGAAGCATGGTCCAGTGTTGTGGAATGATGTGCCAACTCATTTCATGAAACTGAAAGGCTTGAAATAGCAAGGGGATGAAATTCACAGACTACCGGAGAAGAAACCATGGCAAAAAGATAACTTTGAGAAAACATGACTTCATTTTCCGTATCTATAAGAGTTTGACCAATGTATACACGTCAGAAAATCAGTAAGTTCATGAGGTAAACCAGAGAATGAAGCACAGGGCTCTCAGAACTGGCAATAATGCCTCCTCCTGGGGATCAGCCAGTGAGCGAAGGGAGGAATGGGTATCTAAATAAATGATAGCATGTAAACAATCTGAGTCTGTATTGGAGAATGGAGAGAAAACATTCTAAAGAAGTTAAGTAACTTTCCCAGCATGATAAAGGAATGGTGTGAAAGAGTGTGTTTAAGCTAAGTGTGTAGTACTCCCAGCACAGTAAGGTAAAAAGATCATGCCAGGAACTGCAGAGAAGTCTGACAAGGCGACTGCATTGTATATGACAAGTAAGGCTTAATAAATCCCTATTTTATCTCTTTCTTCTTCATACCACAATATTAATTGACTTTTATAAACACAAACACCTAGGAAAGAGAGGATTTAACCCAAATAGTACATGGTGGAAAACTTTACATTGTCTCAATAGAAAATACAATAAAGAAAATACTAAAGTACATATTTTTCTTTCCTATAGGCAATTCTAACATAACCTTCCTTTTATTAAAACCTGAATTCATTGTGTTAAATTTAATTGGAGGGAAATTTTCTTAATTGGGACCAAGCCATCAGAGAAATAGATGGCAGATGCTAGTGTACTGGTAAAAATAAAGAATGCTCATGCTGATATAGGTGTCAAGCTGCTGCTGCTGAAAGTGTCATCTTGTGAATAGAGTGACATTGGTGGCAATTAGAGGGAAAACACCTTTCTGACAGTGTGTGTTAGCTATTTTTCTCATTGCTTAGACAGAATACCCAACACTCCGACATTAAAGGATGGAAGTTTTATTTAGTTCAGTTTGTGGAGCTTTCAAGGTAGGGTGGCATGGCAGACAGGCATCCCAGGGGAGAAACCGACCACAGCAGGCCCAAAGCAGCAAAGCAAGAAGGGGACAAGCAAGCCTCCTTCTGTCCTTTATATTGTATCCAGGACTGAGACAGTGCTCACCAATCAATGGATTGATTCAGTAGCCACCCATCCATTATCCTGATGACCTTATTCCTAGCATTGTACCATGATTTATTCATTGTACATAATCTAGGTTCAGCCACCACTGAAAAAGCCCGGCTTATGATCCCATGAGACGTTGGAGGACATATAAACACAAACCGTAACCTAGTGTGAGCAGCAAAAATGGATCACTGACAGAAAGATACAAAGGGATTTAAGAGGAGAGCTAGGGAAGTGCAAACAGTGGTAGCAGAGTAGTTTCTGAAAAGAATAAGGAAAAAACTTCTATAAAACATTGCTAGTGTTCATTGTTATTGGCTTAATAGACTGAACGATGAATGATAGTTTATAGGATGATAAAATATCATGTTGCTGTAATTAAACTTGCAATTATGACAATAATTCTTAGAATATAGCTTGATAGTTTTATTTCCAGTTAGACTGGTGGTACATTCATTTTGTGATGCTTTTAAACTGTTCAAAATCTTGTCCAAGATTACAAAAGATTCAATATTTTTCCTGTTATTCTTTTAACAATAGAGCTTAATCTTTCTTTTAATTTGGAAATATCATTTCAGAAGTGCTTTTCACATTTTTTTCCTAAATGATAATTCCATTTTTTATCTGTTTCCTTATTTTTTATTTGTTTCTTTTGCTTCCATTGCTAACTGCACACTATCCGATAATGACCTAGGAAATTCTAATGACAAATAGAAATATGCAAAGATAGCAAAGTGAAAAAAACTGTATGTTTATAAAGGAGTTTCAATTGCTGTCACTGTTAACACAAAATTGTGATGAATGTAAGGCAGGAATAATTATCTCCATTTTATCACTGAAGATGTCAATGCTCAGTAAGTGATGTCTCCTATAGAAAAGTGTGCTATGAGCAATTTCTAGACGCTCTAGAACTCTTGTTCACACCAAGAGTTAATAGAATGTGTAAAACTCTCTGGATAACTTTGTCAATCCCCCCTCATGGAATTCCTTCTTCCATCATCGCTGCATGACATGTGCTCATTTCTCAGAAGCAACGTAACAAGGACAAGATTTCCTTTACACAGACCATCAGTGAATATGGGCACCAAGATCCAGAAAACACTGTTGTGAATGTAACTTTTACCTTATTAGAAACCACAATTTCTGTTGCTTAAAGAAGTGAGTATGTGTGAGTGTAGACAAACACATGCACATTAATGTATTAGAAATAAATATCAAAGAGTCAATCTGTAAACACGTATTTCAAGTATTTATGGGGAGATACATTCAAAGAATATCTGCTGAGAGAAATCCATGTTGTATTTCATGACAGTAGGGCTACTTTACCTCTCAGAAACTTTCTGTTCTGCATTTCTGTCTGTGTCAGTCTGTCTGTCTGTCTCTGTTGTTAAACAAAATTAAAATGTATTCATTTTTAATTCCTTTATGTATTTTTACTTTTGCTTTATTTTTTTCATTTTTAGGCAGGGTCTTGCTATGTAGTTCAACCTGGCTTTAAACTCACTATGTAACCCAGGCTGGCCTCAGACTTAAAGCAGTCCTCCTGCCTTAACCTCCTGAGTAGTAAAATTCCAGGTATTACCACCACACCCAGCCAGCACAGTATAATCCAAACTTATAAACAGTGTCATTATTTCTGGATTTGACAACAAAGGAAATTATTTCCTTGGAGAATTTTTATAAACACCAGAATTAAAATATAATAAATGAAGAAATATACTAAATGAAATTTTCACACTGCTTGTACTTTCTCTTCCATAAAATGTCCTTCTTTGAATTAGTCGTTCTATTCTATATACACATAAAATTTCTAATACCCAGTGTTGAATTAAATCAAAGCCAAATGACCATATGGTTAAATTATTCACTGTGGAATAGTGCTTTTCAGAATTCTTTTTACTTAGGATAAAGCAATCCCTAGCCAATCTTGATGCATTAAGATTGTCTGACACATTAGCATATTTTATAATTGAGCTGAGAAACGATGTTACTATTAATTTATTTTTGAAATATTAACTTGCTTTTAAAGAAAGTACAATAAATAAATGTCAGAAATATTTATGACAACACCCTGTTATATCAGGTATGCCCTTGAAATTCCAAGCTACATTAACATGAAGATTATTATGTCTTTGAAGAAAGTACTTTTGGATCAAGGCAAATTGTACTTTCAGTCATGCTTTGGGCATACCCATAAGGGTAATAAAGAATGAACAGGGTCACAAAAATTAACCACTATTAATTTAAGATAACTAATATGACTGTCCTTTATATGGAAATAATGCAAAATAATGTTCTCACATTTGTACTGATATTCCTGTTCCATCAAACTTATACTTTTACTTTATGTAATGATTATATACATAATGATTATATCTAAAAAGTTTGACACATTAGGCATGTTAGGTACTAATTAATAACATCATTTAATGTAGTGTTTTTAATATCAGCAGGGCTAAAAATTTACTATGCTATTTGTCACAGTTGATAAGTTACATGAAATAAATAGTACATGTAGAAAAGAGCTACTTCATATAAGGTGTTATATTTTTAAATTGTCATGTTTTAGTACCAAGGTCAGTATATATCTATCTATATCTATCTATATCTATATCTATTTATATCTATATCTATCTATTTCTCTGTGTTCATTTATAATCCTTATAAAATAAGCTAGAGGGATACTAAAGAAAATATATAAGAAAAATAAATGTTGAAATAGAATTTTTGTGTTTGTTTTGTGTATACACAAAGGGAGGGTCAGAGAGATGGAGGTCCATTAAATTGTTTTAGGGGTCTCCAATTCTGTGAATTAAATTTCTACTCTAAAAGGTCTACAGAATACCTGGTGTTCTCCTTATGTGATAGGAGCTGGATATTTTGTCTCATTGACCAAAGAATAACTAACACACTGTTTGTAAGGTTTTTGTGTTTTAGGGAAGGGCCTACAGGGTGTTCAGGGTCTCACTACAAGATCGGACTTATAGTGATTGGCCTGTTTACAGCCTCCCAAGAGCTGGGAATACAGGTGTGCACCACCATGTCCAGTCTCAATTGACATCTCCGAGTGCCCTAGTGTACTAGTGTATATATGATGACTTAGGAGATTTCTAGTGCTTCCCTGCCTTTGAAATGTCCACAGTTCTGTTTTAGTTGCTTCTACACTTGTATATTTAATGATTACCAAAACAAGTTGCCGCGCCAGTCCCGCCTTCGGGTGCGCTGAGCCTGCGATGCAAGAAGGGCGTGGTGTCCCGTGCCTGTAATCCTAGCATGTCGGAGGCAAAAAGCAGGAAGATCACTATGAATGTGAGATCCTGCACCGAAAAAGAAAGAAGAAAAAAAAAAAGAGAGAAATATGACTGATTATCTACAATGTAGGTAGGTAGACGCCTATTGTCCTTGGGAAAATCATTTGTTACTAAAGGATCTCGTCCTGTTTTACCTGTGGTGTGTTTTCTTTTTTGTATGTTCATAAAGTTTTTCCTTAGTCAGTTGTTATACACTTAAAGCATAATTCATATTTTATAATTACACATGGAATGTATTCACTGAATTTTACTTTGATGTAGTCGCTAAAAGCTATATTGGAGGGAGAGAGAGAGAGAAAGAGAGAGAGAGACAGAAAGAGACACAGACAGAGAGAGAGACAGAGACAGAGAGAGAGGCAGAGAGAGAGACAGAGATCCAACTATGTCCATCTTCATGTTGCAGTCAGGAAGCAAAGAGTTGCTCAGACTAAGAAACCGAAAGCTTCAGATAAGAGGAACCAACGATTTACAGACTTGTGGTTTCCTGCAGATTTGCTGGTGCAAGTTTACATGCAAAAAAAAGAAAGAGCATAGAATCTGCTATGCCGAGGCAATGACAGTGGCAAGAGCAAAGACAAATAATGACCCAGGAGGAGCAACGCAGTGCTGCTCAGATACCAACCTCTCTTCTGGGCTTTCTTCTGTCTGGGCCGCTTGCCCATTAGCTATGGCTGCACACACTGAATTTTTTGACTCCATGGTGCACAGCTCTAGAAATTCTCCTCAGAAACTCGCAAAGTGTGATTTTTTAAATTTTTAGAAATTTTTCATTCCAGTGAGTTTGACAAAAGACAAAAATATAATGACCCTCACAGATACCACTGAAGCACCAAGGGAGAAATAAGTTTTATCATATTAAGTTTATTACAAGAATTTGAAAAAAATATTGAGAGATATTGAAAGTTACTGCTTAGAATTTCTGAATTGCTACCAGAGATCTTAGTTTGGGTTACTGGGGAATCAGAACCTGAATGAAGCATAGTAAATACATTTCGTTAAGAGATTTGAAGGAAATATATCAATAAAAGTGGTCATTTAAAAATGTGTCATTTAGTCAATATAGTTCTGAGTAACCAGGCATTAAACCCACAAGAAAACCAGGAGATGTGCAAAGCTACGTAAACTATGTGTGTCGATGATATACCCCTGTGAGAGTGGGAGGCTGAGCTTTTGTGCTGTCATGTGGTTCTTCAGTCATGCACAGATAACTGGGATTCTTATTTGCAGACAAGTACTGCTCTGCGATTGATGAAAGTCTGTAAACTGAGAGTATCAAACCCTGCTTGGCACAATTTAGTTCTGAAATGTCCTCCCCAGGCTCTGCCCAAGTATGGATCTTTGGGAAACTGATTGGATCCTGATTACACTACATTCCCAGCCCACCGGTGAATTTATAGTTGCATGGGCTATTAGCAGGAGGACTAGTCAGAAATGTAGACTACCAGGAATGTGAGCCTGCATGGCACGTTTTTGCCATAGCTCCTCTCATCTCTCTCCTTGCATCCTGAAAGGCATGAGTTGAGCAGCTTCCCTCTGTCACCAGATGTTTGCATTACCCTGTTCTTACATGCTGGCCAACTGCCCATGCGCTGGACCCTCTGAAATAGTCAATCTCCTTATATGACAGGAGCTGGATATTTTGTCTCAATGACCAAAGAATAACTAACACACTGTTTGTAAGGTTTTTGTGTTTTAGGGAAGGGCCTACAGGGTGTTCAGGGTCTCACTACAAGATCGGACTTATAGTGATTGGCCTGTTTACAGCCTCCCAAGAGCTGGGCATACAGGTGTGCACCACCATGTCCAGTCTCAATTGCCATCTCCAAGTGCCCTCGGAGTGGAGCCAGCAGGGCAGGCCAGGGGATCGAACCCCAGACCCACACCTGCTTGCAGGCACTTTAATCTTCTGAGCTACTGGGGCAGCCCTAACACTGTTTAAAAAACTACCAAAATATATTAAAATGTAAGTGGTGTTTTAGCAGCAATCTTGGTCGCTATGTATTTCACACACTTTTCACTATATATTTAGTGGCATCTATATTTCCTGCTTTCTGTAATTGCTTCTTCAAGGTGATAGTCAGTTACCATCTCTAAGAAATATATTTGTAACAGAGGGATAAGTGACAGTCAATCAGTAGTTTACTTTTTGTTTCCTTGTTTGTTTTGTCTTGTTGAAACAGGATCTCAAATGCAGGTCAAGCTGGCCTAGAGCTCACATTTTACCCCAGGTTGATCTCAAACTTGCAGTGATTCTCCTGTCTCAGCCTCCCAGATGCTAGAATTACAGGCATGTGCCACTGCACAGGGCCATAGCTTACTGAGGCATGAAGCTGCAAGTATTTTACCTTGCACTTACCAGGCAGGTGCTTATGCCACTGAGCTATATCTCCAGCCCTAGTTTCTGTACCTTCTAACTGTATTTTTCCTTGTTTAAATTTTTTTTTTTTTTAACCTCTGGGCTACCTACATCATGTGCTGTTAACTATTTAACTAAAGGGATTCTCAGGAGCTTTTCCAATCCAAATGTTAGTAATGATGTTTCTTACCATGTAGTAACAAGCAAGAGAGAAGCAAAAACACAAAGGTAAGCTGGAACTCCATCAGTTATGTAACTTCTGGCTCAGAAAATACTTCTGAATAATGAAATTTATTCCCTCCATCGTATGAATCAGTCTGTGAACTCTATAGTACAGAAACATGTTTAAATTAACTTTACTGTATATTTTCTTCCTCATTTAAATTTTTTAAATGAGGGATCATTTTAATACTGCATTCTTGATAATCCACTTAAATTTCTGTTATGTAGTCCTTCTTTTCAATAACCATTTAACCTGTCATCCTTCTTATCTCATAGTTACTAGAAGAAAACGGCCACAAACTAGATGTGGACTATAGATAGATTATGCTTCCCAACCCACTCAGGGATAATTCTGATCCATGATGCGTAGATGATAAATGAAGAGGTTTCAGTGAGCCCTCAGATCGTGATCTGCCTGAATATGCTATCAGCCACCATAAATATGTATCATTTCAACCTGTTCAGGGGAAGGACGCTGTCCATAATCAACCCGTTACTAGCTCCTGGCTTGCTGGAATTCATAGCCTCTGGGACAGAGTCATGGACTATTTCCTGTGTGGTTTTCATGGTGTGGAGATTCAAAGCACCAGTAACTAGATGCCTCCTGGAAAAGATGCTCCATTTATGGGGAGGAGTGAAGCATAAATAGCTTTCATTCTCCACTTGTGGCTGTCCTAGCATGTGGCCGCTGTGCCATTACCTGATTATTAGCTCTAAATCAGACCATGAATCCGAAAGCCATGACAGTAATAGAGAATTCTCTTTTCTCCAATTAATGATTCTGTAATAAATGGATATAATTAATCCCTCAGGGTGAAATGTTTAAGAAATTGCTCCTCTCTCTTTTTGTAGCATCATAAGGTTCATTTCAAGATGACGTAGTCTCCACTTAATTTAATGAGCTCAGAGTTAGAAAATGGCTCAGATCTGAAAACTGATTAAGGTTCCATGATTTGCTCTTCCAGTAATATTTTTGGGTTATAGAGATTAATCAATATTCTTATTAATGTCTCATCTATCTTGGTCCTGGGAATATCATGGCATATTTGCCATCAATACAAATCCCTAAGAGTAATTTTTCTCTGGCTTGCATTCTTCTTTTTCCAGTAATATGTCCACTTTCTGCCTGAAAGTGTAATGTAACCACCTGGCCTCTGTCATCAAAGAATCCCCATAAATTCTGCTGCAGTCCCCATGTCACCAGCTCTGGCTCTGCAGCGACACTCATGTGCACATCACAATCATTATGATGATGAGTTTCATTGAATAGAATGTCTCTAGGGCATCTTCAGCGACAACATTAACTGTTTTCTCTCCTGTTATGTAATATACTCATACTAGCATGGTCACTTCCTTGAGCCTTTGATCCCACTTTCAATGTTTTGCCAAATCCATCTTATCATTTCTACCTCATTAATTTTAGGCCACTTGTTTGTTCATGCTCCAAACAGCAATTCCAGCTATGTATTGAGACCGGCTTCTAGTATGCTTGTCAGTGTGAAAAATTCTGAGGCAAGCTAAGAGTGTTTCCTCAAGAAATTCTTAGCTGTCATCACCCTCCTTCATTGCACGCCCTTGAAATTCATTCCTATGCATGTTCTGTTTGCTCAGAGGACTAAAACTTTCTTTTGCCTTCTATTGCTTTTTTAAAAAAAGAAAATTCTAGAAGTAGGCTTTCAAGCCAATCTCACTTCCAGTTGTGGCAGATGAACCCTGACTGTTTCATGTAATCGTGAAGGTCTTGTAATGTTCACACAACCCTTTGAGAGGACTGACAATAACTTATGCTTTTAATTGTCAGTTTTCAGTGCATTTTTAAAACTTAAAAGCAATCATCTGACCATCAACAAAATCTTAAATTTGCAAATTTATCTCTTGAACACTAGAAATATTGCATCTTTCTCTACATGTAATAATAAACCTTTATATTTAATTCATCATAGGATGGTGAACAAGTTTTCAGATTATTTTTAAAATTGAAATGAAAGAATGTAAGAGACTACCAGCATCATCAATATCGGGGTAAATAGTTTTCTATTTTACATATAAGTGTAAGCATTGTACTTGGCAGACTGAAGGAATATTGAATTTTTTAAGTGAGAATTGATACGGAAAAAAGTAAAGGCCCGCAAAGCCATAGAACATTTATTATTAATCCAGTCCTTCTGGTACATGACCAGTGTAGTTTTTCTTCTTTTTTTTGTAGAGAATCAAGGAAACAGTTTAAAACGTGTCAGCATTCTCACACTGCAGGCGAAGTAGAAGTGGAGTATTTATGTATTCCTAGGAGTCCCAACTGAGCTCTACTCCTCATTGGTCATTAATTCCTGGCATTTAGGCTGACAAAACTCACAAAAGCAGAGTGGCTTTCCACACCAGCAAAACTTCAGACCAAGACAGATCCTAGCCAGTACAGTTGGTTGGAGCTTCCAAATCAGTGCTTGGTTGTATGGCCTCCCAATTTTTATAAATGGAATTACATGGAAAAAATACCTTAAATATATATATAGATAGATAGATAGATAGATAGATAGATAGATAGATAGATATAGATATAGATATAGATATAGATATAGATATAGATATAGATATAGATATAGATATAGATATAGATATAGATATAGATATATAGATATAAGGGTCTCTCTGTGCAGTTCAGGCTGGCCTTAAGCTCACTTTGTAGCTCAGGCTGGTCTCGAACTCACAACATTCCTCCTGCCTCAGCCTCCCTAGTGCTGGGATTACAGGCATGCGCCACCACGCCCAGCTTTAAAGCCTTTTTTTTTTTTTTTTTTGGTGGAACCAGGGATTGAACTCAGGCCCTTGCACTTGCCAGGGAAGCGCTTATTCCATTGAGCCATCTCCCTGGCCCCTAATACCTTAAATATTGTTCTGCTAAATATAAATAATACATGAATATATGATAGTAAATATGTTATGGTTTTAATTGTTTACATATAAAATTCATGTAATACAAATATATATCTTTTTTATAAAGGAATATAGATATTTACTATTAACATGTTCCAAATAATGCATTTATAGCCAAATATGAAAATAATGAATGTTGAACACAATGTTAAGTTTTCATTTCTTTTCTTTTCTTGTTGGTACCATGGCTTGCACTCAGGATCTTATACCTGCAAGACAGGTGCTTATCCCACCTAGCTATCTCCCCAGTACTAAGATTTCTTTCATAAGCATTTAGAAATCATGCACATAAAACACCTATAAATATTATGCTCCCAACTTTATTTTTATTATGAAGCAAAATTGAACAATCACATATTTTCAGAAGTGAGATATGTTAAGAAAAATGTTTTCTTTTTTTCTTAACCGACCACTAATTTTCCCAAGTTTCTCAGAATAACTGATAATAAAACTGATATAAAGTATCTTTTGGATGCCTATATATCAGACATTTCAAAGCACCTTCTAAATTCTAAGCACTTTCTTTTGTTCCAAATTTCAGTAAGATAAAAATATCTGTTTTTTTTTTTTTTTTAAAGACAAACACAAAGACAATTCAATGACAGTTCTTTCATGAGGTGGAGCAGTCTATGGGGATTTTGTACTAGAAAGCCTTCTTTATTGCTATCTGTAAGCATTTAAGTTCTTCCACAACTTAGATTCTTCTAATAATGAAGAAATGCTATTCTTTGATTTTGAGCTTGTTCTACTACTATGCTAGAAAACTCTGATTTTTATTAAATGTAATACTTTTTTAGGCCGACAATCTTTGCACAAAGCTTCTGAATGTGAACATCCTTTCTTTTCTTTTTATCTACCAGGTAATACTAGTTTCCAAGAAACTCATAGAAAAACAAATAAATGTTGTGTGTTATCGAGATCTTTTATTATAGAGCTTTGTATTGTAATTTAAAAAAGCGAAATAATCTCTTATGATTCCACTTCATTTTAAATAAATGCAAGCATTAAACTGGTACTTACTATTATTTACTTTAACACACCTCAGAGAAGCTTGTATATGTCCTAAAAACACAGTTATATTTTTGATTTGAAATTTCTGTGCAGGGATAATTACAGTCTAAAGGAAATAAAAATATAATTTATTATTTTATAATGAAGACATTTTCATGGCAAAAATAAATATAGTTCAATGAACATACATAAATTTGAATGATTTTTGTAGATGCTATTATTTTTGTATTTTTCCATAAATTTACTGAAGAACACATAGCAATCTGACAGTTTCAAATCAAATTAATAGGACATATTCAATAATTAATACATTGCATATTGTTTTCATAGTGGTTATTTGTTGTACAAGGTGCAGACATGATGTTCTATTTACAAACGTTATTAGAGCAGGTTGCAGATGCTATTATTAATTATTCTTGATCGAATGAGTTAAATTTTCACATGTGTGAGTTTATAAGTAACACAGAGATATATGGAAATGCAATGTATTACTGTGATCCTCTTGAATACATATTCCACCTTTTAGATATCTATGCACATATTGATATTCTTCATGGCATCTCATTATTTGATGTCATTTTGACTGAGGTTTGACTGAGAAGCATTCATGTAGGATTTGAAAGTGAGCTAAAGAAGACTCTTCAAGCTGTGTGTGAAGCTAACGACCCTAATGCCATGCTTTAGAAGGCCACAAAAACGTTACTAAAAATAGTTGTGGCTCAGGCAGCTGTAATTACAGTTGCACAGATCCAGCGTAGAGGAAGTAACAGTTTCACATATTCTAGACAACACCATATTTCTATTTGTGCCTTTTCAACGATGTTTTAAATTAAATTTGCCTTTTTCTTGACACAGATACAGGGAAATATTTTCAATTTTCAAAGAACCAATTTTTCTTCATTCTTTCCTTCATCTATCCTTCTCTCCCTCCTTTATTTTCTCTACCTCTATTCCTTCCTGTATCTGCAGAATTTACCAAACTTGAACATATATGTACATTGAGTGTATACATGGATACATACATACATACATATATATGTATGAAGAACACTCTAGTTTTTAAAAAACAAAGAAAAATAAAATATAGTCCATGGTGTGATTAAATCTATAGTCCATTGTGAGAAAATCATTCTACATAATTTCTCACATTTGGATATCAAATATTATATTTAAATATTTGTGTAAGATATCAGTTGAATAATTAATGGAGCAGATGTGTAAGTGACTGCTTGGAGGTAAATCTGGAAAACCAAGGTTGGGTGATGTTACTTGAGAGAGCACACTAAGGTTTCATTTATGAAATTTAGACTTTGATCTAGTAACAGTGAAGGACATCACACAGGCAGAATAGCCTTGTGGAAGTGTAGGCCTATAAAATCAGTAACAGAAACACTTCCTTTTTGCCTTTACCGTGTACTAGCTAAAGCCTTTGTCCTTCTCTACAGCCTTTACTTTTCACTTCAATGCAATGGCTACTTTAACGACATCTATGTTTGTACCATATATAGTTCTTTACAATGCACCACACACCACCCTCACGCATCATTTTTCATAGATACATGTTGTTTTCTTTACTAATTGCTAAACTAATGTACCTCATTAAGAGAGACTTTAGTTGAAAATAAAATATTTCTTTTTCATTTGTAATATTGATTTCAGAGACAGATACATGATTTAAAGTATATTTCACATAAAATATACTAACATTTACAAATAATATTTAGATAAGTCACAGATTAATAGAAAACTTGAACATAATTAAGGATTTAAATCAGTAGGGAGGGTTTATTAAATTTTGAGGTATCTATCAACCTATGATGTTTTTGTGTGTAGTGCACAATTGAAGGCAGATTCCTCAGTCTTGCTACTACTAATATATTGGGCCAGATAGATTTTTTTTTTGAGGAAACCATTCTGTTCATTTTACGACTGCCCTTTTTTTATTTATTTTTTATTTTATTGAAGTACAGATATCAATCAGACAATTTCAAGACACCTTAACAAGACACATTTGATAAATTAATACATTGCAAACTGTTTTCGTAATGTTTTGGTATCATACAAGGTGCATACATGATATTATATTTACAGATATTATTTTAGCAGATGTCTCATCAGTAAATTAAGAGTATAGCAGCTTACTTATCTTATTTTTTGTACATGAATTATATCAAAAATTCAATAATTATTTTCCTAGTTGATGACCATAATACTAGAAGCCGACATAATATCCTGTCCAACCACCGTTAGTGCAGATCTTGTGTCACATAGGATTATGTAGAAGCACAGCGTTATCTATCCCAACTGTACTGTGTATACACACTCAATAGCCTCTTTTGACTCCATTGATTCAAAGTGGATAGAACATTATCACTACCAACCTTCTGCATTACGATAACAAATTACATCTTCAAATATAGGTTAGTATCTCCTGGGGGCAAACATCAATCCTAAATGAGTATAATTGATTTAATGCAATCAGTGCAACCTCATATAGCTTTCTGGGAGTTCTGCTATTGCAGTTTACACATAAGGGAATTTGGCTTTAAATAACTATAACTTCATACATACAAAAAATAAGTTTGCCCTTGAGTAGTGTAGTATATTGTCACATCTACAAACACATTCATTGTCATTTAAGTATTTCTATTCATCTCTAATTCGTTAATCTGTTATCTTTGAGGGGACAATAAGGTGTTCAGGGAGCTCATTTTGTTATCCATGACTATTTTCAGTGTTGTCTGTAACCAAACCCTCTAAACTTCAAGTTATGTTTCAGGGGCTGATTGATAAACTCACTCAGTGTAGAGTTAAAATATACATTAAATTGTAATGGTTCTCTAGCTTTAATGAATTTGTCCCATCAAACTGTGACAGTGAGCAATTTAACAAGGCTTCCAGAGGTAACGAATTTTCTTGATTTGCTTTCTCAAATATTTTTCACTGTGTCCAATATTTCCGCCTCAATTAAAACTCTTCCTTCGGAACCATGTTCATAACAATGGATTTTTAAATAGAAAAACTATACAAAGTTGTGACTCATACTGACAATAGGTTAAGATAAGAAATAGAAGAATTGTATACATCAAAATCTAATCATCCACCTGTATATTGCCTAATAGAGAGAATCTGTCTTAGTTACTTTTTTCTCACTGTTGAGACAAAATTAGTGACCGAAGATTTAGCTCCCTATTTGCGGAGGCTTCACTCGGAATCATCTGGCTCCAAGTTAGGGTGGCAAAACACAAGGGCAACAGTTCAAGTTGGCAGGAGACAGCGAGTGCAGCTAGAGCAAAAGTGGGTAGAGCAAGCCTCTCTTATGCCCTTATACTGTAAGCAGGCTACTAACCCCTAAGGTATTAATAGCACTCACACAACATCCGTGCCCTCTTCTTGCACAGGATGAAGATGTTTACCAGATAAGGCCCTGACTCCATGCTGACTTTTTTTGTTAACCATCTGCAGTTCTCAAGTTGATCCAATGAACGACATCCTAGTGATCTACATGTGTTTTTTACACCCCAGGGTATAGAACTGCTGAGTTAAACTTGTAGATACCTCAAGCTGGTATAATGTATCAACCACTTCAGGATCCTCAAAATAATATGTAGAGACAAAATTTTTAAGCAAGCATAAAGTAACTCCAAATTGTACTCTTAAATTTTATTGTTGATATGACTAAGGAGGATGACAATAATTTTTAAAAGTAGTGTCTCGTGTATACTTTAGCCTGCATCTGTAAGAAAAAGGAAACTCCAAACATGTCTGGTCTTGATTCTTGGTTGACTTCATTTTTCTACTTCCAGCTAGATACTAAATTCAATTTAAAAAAATTTAGGGAATGTTTAAATTTGAAAAGAAAAATATTATAGTAAAATGGCTCTCAATCCTCCTCTTTTGACAAAGAAACAAGAGTGGAGAGAGAAATATGTTGGAAGCTTTCAGTGGTTGTTAATAACAATATGTTTTAGCTTAGCCATCTCTGTATTTATTGATTACAGCCGTCTCTGTATTTATTGATTACATTTTAGTTTTTCCTTAAGAAAGAAATGTGTCATTATTATACCAGCATGTCCTTTTAATCCCCCTAAGCAGGTCCCTCTTTCGTCTAGTTAGCCTTAGGCTAGTTTATCCATTGCAAGCTTCTCATGGTTGCTATTTGCATGGTATATCATTTTTAAAAAATTTTTAAAAATCTAATTTATTTGGCATAGGCTCTCACTACATAGTTTAGACTAGTAGAGATCCTCTTGCTTCAGCCTCCTTAGCTCTGGGATTACAGGCATGCACTTGCACACACAGTTCCAGGGCCAGCACAGCGTGAGGTACAACTTTTTCCCAACCTTTTATCTATGTTGAACAAAATACATCTCCATCAGATAGGGAGGAGTTGTTTTTGCCACCTTGTCTCATAATCCTTGTCTCTTGATTACACCATTTTACTCACTTTGTTATTATTCTTGTCGGAATTATTCCTATCTTTTCCCTTTATATTTTGTGTGAAGTTCATGTTTTGTTCATCTATTATTCACTTGCTAATTTCTCGGACAAATTTTTTTTTGCAGTCCTGGAGATTGAACTCAGGACATTGCGCTTGCCAGGCAGGCACTTATTCTACTGAGCTATCTCTCCAGCCCAGATGAGAATATTTTCAATTTAATCTGATTATATAAATATATTTTCACTGTAACATGCAATTATCATTCTCGTGTCTTTACCACCTACTTTATCAGAATCTTCATTCATAAAATATTCCTGTTACCATTTTCTTTTGCTATGATGGTGTACGTATTTCACCAATGAACATTACAAATTCAATAATACATTGTACTATGGTTTATATCTGGATTAATTTCTTTTGAATGATTCATGTGTTCATTTCTTGTCAGCGTGCAGGTGGCAGATGACGACAGGATGTTTAGGAGACAGGACTTAGGAGAAATTCTTCAGGTCAGTGCAGTGATGTTTTTATAAGCAATGGAGTAGTCTTTTTAGATCCCTGATTTGTTTTTGTAAGAGAATTAAAAAGAAAAACTCTACCTTCTGTCTTGGCATGTTATTTCTTTCCCAAGCACCCACTACTAACATCGTGATTTTGTCAACCATGAGATCTTCGCCCCAGAGAGGGGTCCAGACAATTTCAACTTTCTGGTCCAAAACTGCGAATAAAATGAACTCTTTTTCTTTATGTAAGTTTCCTCCATCATATAAGAGAAGTAGATGAAAGCAAAGAAATCTTTTTTTGATGGCTGCTCAAAAGAGCAGTTGGATATTTGGAGGTAGAGACAGAGGTTGGAGCTTTTATGGGATTGGGCTAGGGGAGGAGTCACAGTGATGCAACAAGTGCTGGTTGGGGGAGGGATGGGACACGTGAAAACCATAAAAGGAAGTTCCTGGCTAAGGGAGGAAGAAGAAAGCCAGTGTGGGAGGGGCTGGTTTTCCTTGGTTCTGGGATTCCTCCACCAAAACTGCTGGCCCCCATCCCTGTATGGGCGCAGCCCCATCACTTTCTATATTACTCCATCTCAAATATTTTATTGTAGCAGCAGAAAGGAACTGAAAATCATCGTCAAGGTAATTACTCTATATAATTTAAGAAAACAATGAGAGCAAATATTTATTCCTAAGGCTTATTAATCTTATAAAATAAATGTTTAGTTTAATTTAATTATATATATATATACACAAATATATATATATATACATATTTGTGTGTGTGTGTGTGTGTGTGTATATATATATATATATATATTGAAGTCAACATCTAACATTGTTTTCTTTCACCAAATACAGCTTCCTTTCAATTTATATATGCTTTATATGGCCTTTGTCAATGTACAAATAGTACATTTAAAGGTTTTAAGTTCAAGAACCTAATTATATGTGTACTGCTTTATGCAGTCATTTTTAAATCAATAAAGACAACAAATATTCATCTCAATCACATATTATACTTACTGTTCTCTTTCTATTTTAATATGCATTTGATTACTCTCAAAGTAATTTATTTTCCATGATTTTGTTTTAATTTCTGCTTTTGTTTCAATACCTTTTTATCTTCATTCTTGAAAATGTCTTCACAATAATGTTCCATAACATAAATAGTTATTTAGTAAAGATAGATGATTGAAGGTGGGCAAGCAAACTTGTTAATGCATAGGATTTTTAAGAATTCAAGGCAATGTAAGTTTATAATAACATAAACTTTCTTTTTCAATCATTCAAGTGTTTGAGAAACACAGAAATCCATTCCAAATTTCAGGAGTATGAATACCCAAAATAATAACAGAAATAATAATAAAAATGAGATGTGCTCTTCAATTGCCAAAACTATAAAATTATAATCATAAAATAGTACCATACTAAATATCACACACACACACACACACACACACACATTTGCACACATCCCCAAAATAGAATTAAACCCAGAAGTCAGTTTTCTCAAATAAAGTCAAGTGATTAATGGTAATGGTTATGAGACTATTATAGAACAAAAAGGAGAGTCTTTTATCACTTCATGTTGGAAAATCTGAATAGTTAAACACAGAATAATGACTTGAATCCCAACTGTACCCTAAATAAGACTTTTCCTTAAAAATAGATTAAAGAGGGGTTGGGGAGATGTCTCAGTGCAATAAGAGCTTCTCTGGCAAACGCACAGGCCTGAGTTCAACCCCTGGTTCTGCCAAAAAGAAAAAAACAGATTAAAGACCCAAACATAAGAGCAAAGGTATAAAATTCTTTTTCATTTTTATGTATTTGATACATAAAAATACACTATGCAGCTCAGACACATAATGATTCTCCTGTTTTCAGCCTCCCCAGAGCTGGGATTACAAGCATGCACCACCCTGCCTGGACTAGTTTGCCAGCTCTGCATGCCCCAGAGCAGGGCTGGTGCATCATTCAAGATATAAAATTCTTATATGAAAACACATGAAAAAGTTTTAATACACTGAATTACAATGGTTTTTCATGTGACACCAAAAGCAGAGTTGACATAGGATAAATTAGAAAAATTTGACTGCATTAAAATTGAACACTCTGATTCATAAAAAGCACAATGAAAAGCAACTGATAGCATCAGCGAAAGTATTCCCAAATCATAAATGTGATAAGGACATTTCCACAATGTGTAAAGAATTCCTATAACACAACAACCAAAATTAAAATGAGATGAAAATGAGCAAATCACTCGGGTAGAAATTTTTCTAAACAAAATATACAAATGGCCAAAAAGCATATGAAAAGTTGTTCAACATCACTAATCAGTAGGAAAATGCAAATCAGAGCCATACTCATTAAAATGGCTAGTTAGAAACTACTTCATGCCCATTAGGATTGATACCTCGATAGCTAATTAGATCCCACTTTACCCTCATTAGGTACCACTTAAAACCCATTAGGACTGATATCTACATAGCTAATTAAATAGCATTTCTCACCCATTGAGTTCTACAATAAAATCACTAGAATATGAAAAGAAAAAAAAAAAACAGCTGTCAGTGACTATGTGGCTAAATGAGAATATTTATGTGCTGTTACTAAGAATTTAAAATAGTTCAGAAACAGTCAGGGTGGTTTTTCCCAGGGTCAAATATATAATTAGAACATGGTCTGTCAACAGCATTTCCAGCTGCCTACCAAAGAGGGATAGAAGAGTGTAGATATGCTTACACTTCATGAAGATGTTTATAGTACCCCAAATGTTCATTGACAAATGAATAAACAAAGAAAGCACAATGATGTGTGTATATAATGGAATATCCAGTTAGAAAAAGGAAATTCTGTCACATAGAAGTTGGATGAAATTTTTGGTCACTGTACTAAATGAAATTATAGAGTAACAAAAAGTTATTATCCATGAATGATTCCAATAATATGATATATAAACCAAATCAAATTCATGAAAGCAAAAAGTAGACTTGTTTTTCTAAGGTGTTAGGAATGAGGAAGAATGGCAAGATGTTTAGTGGGTATAAAGTTTAAAGGCAGAGAATAATTTTAGTGATTGCCTGTACAATGGTGTGATTGTACAAAAGATGCCTGAAACAAAAAATCATTGAGATGCTACATTTTATATTCTGTGTGTTTAAAAAATTAAAAAGTAGATCCTTATTAAAATTTATGTTATATACAACTTTTTCTTCTTTCTTGTGTTAGTTTCATGAATTATCATCAAATTCCAATGAGTTTTGAATCCAGTTGTAGTTTTGTCCCACTTGTACCTTTGTGCCAATGACTATTTTTTCATTGCTTCCTCTCATTCCAATTTCTGCTTTGCATAGCCTGTGTTAGCTTGAGATAATGGTGAAATTTATGATGTGTTAAATACTCAGGAGGATCATGTGAATTACGGAGAGAAGCACAAACTCTGGAATTTGTGTGCTCTTCTTGGCTGAGTGTAACTAACACAAGGTCATCTTTTCCTAGCACAGGACAGAGACAAGTGGCCAAGATCGGAAATCATCAAAAGTGATGTCTTTTCTTGCGTCTTGGAGGAACAGGTGAAAAGCATAATATAGGTTTCCTAGAGAATCTATGGATTCTTAGTAGAAGGAGGAATGTAGATCTCTCAGAACTTCCCATTGGTTTGTGTTGTTATGACATTGCTTCTAACCAGTCTCTTAAGAAAGAAGTAAATTCTGTCTCCCATTTATTTGTACTTTTAGCATTGATAACAACTGGCTAATGACAATCCATTGGCGTGTGGTTTTATTTTCCCTTCATTGAGGTGCATGGTGCTCATTGACTCAGTTGGTCCTTCCTGATCCAGTGCTCACGCTCACACATAAATGCACCCCAAAGCAGGCCGGCAGGTGGGAGTTTTATTTGAGTGAACCTAACCTCTCAGTGCTACAAAGGTGAGACCTTTGGGGTTTGATGGCAAGCCCAAATGACAAATCTTAACATTGAAATTCTAATCAGGATTGTTACTTTCACTTAAAACATAATAGATTTGCTCTTGACAGTAAAAAAAATAAAGTCCGCCCTCTCTGAAATTTTAGAAGTGCAGTACTGCTGACAAGTAGTCCCTGCAGGGGACACGCTTTCCCGTTAGGGTCTTCCTTCTTTTCATCTGCCTCCTGGTGCTACCTCAGCATCTCTAAATGAGTAATTAGCACTCTCCCTGCTGATTTAGAATAATGGAAACCTCAATCCAAGAAGGTCAAAATTTGTGAATAGAAGGTTAGAACTCTAACCTTTCATTTGAAAAGCATCATTCAGTAATTTGCACCAGTCTATGGGAAAAATTAACTGCACTCACTTTCCAGTAGATGTAAAACAGTAGAAAAACTAGACTAAAAGAAACTAAATTATATTATTTTCTTGAATTGACAGTTGACTTTATCTCAAAATTGAGTTACTTTTCAATACCTATGCCTATAAGCTACTTGCTAATATGAAAAATAAATTGTCATACTTTCTTTTTCATTATGTTAAACCTATAATATTTTCAACTAAAGGTATTTTATACAATTATTAATAGCATGTATGATGCTATTGTTTATAAATCCAGAAAATACATAATATACAATTATAATAAGATGACATATGCTTTACTAAACAAGCTTTTTATTTGAAATTTATTAGCATATTTTCATTAGAGTAGGTAGGAGGGTAAGGAGAAATGCTTCATTTAGAAGAAAAAATTACCAAACATTATGAACAGAAATATATAATAGAAAGTAAAATAAAATTAATTATATTATCAGCAGGATTCTCTGAGGCATTGTTCATTGCAAGTCAGAGCCAACACTTGCATTTTTTTTCAACTTTAAGATCATTATTAAAGTTTCCTTATACATTTGTATACTATAAACACAAAAGTATATATTGAGGTTTTGGTTTGCTGTGACATGAACTTTTGTATCTTTGTTTTCTTGACCCAGTACTAATCTTGCTACCATGAAACTCTCATAGTATTTAGTTCGCTTAACAATAATAAATCACAGAATATTACATTCACACCTTGGATATATTGCAATTTGTGCAACACAAACTCAGGAAGTAACACAACCAAGATTATGAAATGGTAGGTCCCAGGGTTTTCAGCTCAGAATCCGTGCCTATAGTCATTACGTTGTACTCCTTCCATCAGTTAAGAATTATAAGAGCCAAGAACCGAGGGCTGGACAAAGAGCTCAGCAGATTAAAGTGCTTGCAAGCAGGTGCAGAGGCTGAGGGTTTGATCCCCAGGCCTGTCATGCCATCCCTGCCCCTGGACAGCAATGGAGACTGGGAATGGTGGTGCATGCCTGTAATCTCAGCTCTCAGGAGGCTGTAAACAGGAGGATCACTACCAGTCTGATCTTGTAGTGAGACCCTGAACACCCTCTAAACCCTTCCCTAAAATACAAAATAAATAAATAGAAAACCAAGAACCTCTTCTAGATATAATAACAAGCAAAACTGAAGTCCTGACAGCTGAAAAATTCACTGTTCCTTAGTTGATCAGTACATAACGTGGAAAAAATATTGCACATTTAAGCAAAATACAAACATATAAAACCCTTGCAAACTACACTAAGATTAGATTTAGTGTTGCAGCAATGGAGTTTGTAGGAAGACCACACTTCCTCTTTAGTGGAAAAGGAAATTTGTGTATAATTGCATCCCATTAGAGAAAACCAATCCTTGCATCTCTGGTAAGCTGAATAAACATTCAGGGGAAAAGGAAGACAATGAGTAATGCTTATGCTTTCTAAAATACGTCTCAGTTATTCTGGGGAGAGGCTGGAGAACACTGCAGTGGAAAAGGAAATAAAAGAGATGTAAAATATACTAATGTGGTGGAAGTTAGGTGTTGGTGATAAATTGGCTGCAAGGAATGAGAAAGGAATGAGCAGCAAATGGTAATTATTATTATCTACTTTGGGAAGCCAAACTGTGAAGGGATGCAGGGGAAAGAAAATGTTGGGACACTTAGGAAAACTAGGTTACTTAATAGCTTTTAATTTTATGTTTAATTTGAAGTATGCTGGTGATGTGTACTTAGCAGAAGCAGTTAAAAATGTTGTTTATTTATTTATAAGTGTTTCCACAAACAACGTAGGTTTTACATACTTCAATGAATAAGTTTAAAGCAGATAGTATGAGTGCATGCTGTGTTCACTGAGATCTAATCATAGTTCTTCATTGAGTCCTAATTGAGTTACATTGGAAAGTTACTCAGATTCTTAGTTGCATAATGTTATGCTAAGTAACTTCCCATGCTAACGTAAGAATAAATGTAGCGTAACATTCTATGCAAAATTTGATGTGTGAATGTATGCTGGGTTCTTAACATTGTATTACAGGAGAAAAAAATTAATAAGTCTCCTTCAGTTTTCCAAGTAACACTGAAGTTAAGTTGGAAAGAAAATGTTTGAATCCATGTCAGCAAATCTAAGTGCCATACATGAATTATAACTATAGTTCTCATATAGATTAATCCTATTTCTGGATGAATTAAAGTATGCGTTCTTGATTTTTTCTATTTTTTTATATATTTGGTACAGGGTATCACTCTGCAGATCATACTCCTACTGATCTGTTTTTAGCTTCCTCAGCATGGGAATTAAAGGCTTGTACCCCCATCCCCAGACTCAGTGGCTGACTAGTGCACCAGAGGGCGTGGCTGGTGAGTTCTTGAATGTAATGTGATTGAACATATAATTCACAAGAAAGTCAAAGCTTGAGTAATAAGGAAAATAATAATTATAAAGCAAATGAAGAATTATTGTCCAAATGCCTACAAGAACCTGCAGAACCTAGAAAACTGCAAAGGTCAGGTGGTCTTTCCTGAGGAAGAGGGACCTTTGATGTGAGAAGCGAAGAAGGTGATGAAGGTGATGTTTGCAAAGTGCCTGTGAGGCTTCATGCAAGGACATTGCTAATTTGGCTAGAAATACTAAAAGGTATCAGAAAACTGAATATAAAATGCTTTCTGCATAATAATACAGTACTTAAAAGCAGAGCTGTCTATTATTGGAGAGATCAGGATTTTTGTCAAGTAGCCAATCTTTAATTGCAATGGAAAAAGAGCCCTTGAAAAATGATTGTTCACATGCCTAAGAGCAAGTTCAACAACAATTTTATTCACAAAGCATGAAAATGCTAATGTTTCATCCTTATTATGAAGCTCCTAATGAAACAGTGAAAATGAAATAACAAGACTCCATTCCAATGATAATGACTGAACCTAGAATGAGACAGAGTGATATCACATTTCCAATTCAATTTCTATGAATTAATATTAAATTTTTCAGCCCTCTGCAGGAGTTGAGTGGCTCAATTTAATAGACTTTATTGTAATGTGTTGTACATATTCAGAATTTAAGCTAATCAGTTTTTCTACATTTAACCTCTATTTTCAAAATACAAAACATTTTTAAAAGGTCCATTTATTAAATTAGGTTTCCAGTTTATAGATTAGCACTCTTGGATACTGAAACTGTAATTTATTTAGTTACTTGCCACAGCTTTGTTAAGCTGTGATGTTTTTCTTTGTTGCTTCATCAAACATTCTTTGTTCCTTACCCGAAGCTATAAACTCTAGATGAATATATTGATTTCTTCTCATTTAGACACTCAATATAATATTATCCTTGTTTTATAGTCCTTTCTGTAATTATGTTTCAGATGTTTATGGAGACTAGAAATTCTGTGGGATTGTTACAAACATTATTTTTTATAAAGGTTTTCAAAACTTGCATGCCAAGTTTACCTCAGAACAACTCACATTAGACTGATGAATGGCAGTGTGATGTGACATTAGATATTCAGGTAAATCAAGAATATTAAATAGTACATTAATTTACATTCTACACCCACTACTATTAAAATGGTGTATTTGTGTAATGCATCTGCTATCATAATGAACAAGGATTCATTATAATTAGGAAAAGTCTGTGTTTTATTTATATTCCTTTACTGTTTTCTATACCACTTACCTATTTCAATATGATTTGGGGACACCAGGCTAGAGTGAGTCACTATGAATTATTGAGCTTCTTTTGATTGAGAGAGAAGTGTTTCTCAGAGTTGTTTGATAAACCGGGCAATTCTGAGAATATACTGCTAAGGTGTACTATGGAGTGTGCTCAATCAGTATTTGTCTGATATTTTTCTTGCTATTAAACTTCTTGTTATTTTGGAAAGAAGATTACTGAGTTAAAGGCCATTTCCATTACATCAGACCAAGGATACAAGCCTGCAAGACACCATCATTAATGTTCAAGGAAATGGTACAAAATATATACACAAAAAAATCTTTCTCTTGTCTCTTGTCCACTGAAGAAGGAGTCACTTTGACAACATTCTCTGTGGAGTAGGAAGTTACACTTGAACTTTGTGAATGCAGAAATGCATCCACAGGAAAAATTTACCTAATTTTTCTCCTTTATTTATTCAGTCATTTATTTGTATAATCGTTGATTTATTGACTTACTGAGTATAAATAACACATTATCTTAAATTTTGGTACTTCAAATTGTTCCAGCTTAGGCCCTTTGGGAACCTCTCAGATGAATCCTTTCTTGCACTGGTGTGCTCTTCCAACACTGTTCTTGTAATTTCTATTTATTTATTGTATCTTAGGAAAAGGTCTACAGGGTGTTCAGGGTCTCACTACTAGATCAGACTCCTAGTGATTTGCCTGCTTACAGCCTCCCAAGAGCTTACAGGCACACATCACCACACCCAGTCTTTCTTTTTGTTTTTAAACACATCCTTATTTTCTGACTTATAGTGAATGTTTCCTATTCTAGTTCTAAAATTAGCCATTGCTCCAAGGAGCTTTAGCCCCTTTAATTGGAAAATGTTATTGGTAATGAAGACATGAATGATAGAGTTTTAATGGGCTTTGTTTTCTTATGGCTTCTAATTCCTCTTCATTAATAGAGAAGGAAAAATACATTAACTTGTATATGTTCACATATTTATATGTATTTCAAAATGTTTCATCTATATCTATTATAAGATAAGCATGATTTTGTACTGATGCATTGTTCTCCAACTGATTATCTCAAGGATCGTCCTTGTTAACCTACTTTTGCTCATAAATTGTGCAAATAGTGAGAAATATGGCTCTAAGCATTTGAATCCATTTACTTTGTATTTCAATTCAAGTCATGTGCAGTTGTTAAATAATCTTCAGCCAGATCTAACACAGAAAGAAATTTCACCAACAATATTACAGACAGGATGCATATTTTTTTACCTTTCCTCCTACCTGCTCCACTCACTCCTTCATTTACTTAGATCAGCACCTTTTTGTGTCTCTATTTTTTGCAAATTTGTTTGGTACATAGCATGTGTAACAGCTAATTTTTTCTCCTGTTTTGCGCTGGATGTTGTGATTTCACAATGAGGAAGTTTAAAATAATTTAAAACATTTTAAAAAATATTTTTATACACTGAGAACTAAATTTCCTTTGGTAAAGGTGTTGTGTTACTATTTTTGCAGTATTAAAAAAATTATAGCCCCTATTAAAGTATTAAATTTCTTTCATTTATTTCTAAATGCAGAAATGCACCCACAGTAGAGATTTGCCTAATTTTTCTCCTTTATTTATTACCTAGTAAAGTATTACCTTTATCTTCCTCCTGAGGCCCTTTCAAGCTATTGACTATTCTACATCTCAACTTCTTCCTTTTGCAGAAATGCCGTATAACTGGAGTCACATATTGTGTTGCCTTTTCTGACCAGCTTTTCCACTAAACAACATGCATTTATTTTATCCACATGCTTTCAAGACTGAATCGCTCATTTACATTTATACTATTCCAGTATGATGATGTAGCAGATATTAATTCCATTTGCATATATTTATTTCATTTTTCTATGAAAACTGCTGTTTTAATTTGGGAACATAATAATACTTTCTGTAAACAAAATGTATTCTTTCAAACTGTGGATACTAGAAGTCTACATTTGGATAATTGCAGATTCACGTTCCCTCCAAATGCACGAGGAGATTTTTTTTTTTTCATGCTGCTGGTATTGCCAAGCCATGCTTTGCTTTCCTCACATCCCCATTCTTGATGATGTTCTCCTTTCACATAGCTTCACATCTTCTTCCCTCTGCGCCTGGTAATCTGCATTCCTTCTTTTCTTTGAAGGCCCATAGTCAAAATGTGCTAAGAACCTCACTCTATGGCAGCATGACCTCAGTGCAACTTACAACTATTTTTTCAACTTGATTTCCTTAGTTGAGAAAATCCTGAAGAAATAGTTGTTTTCAGTTAAAGATGATGACGAGTAGCAGTGATGTACCATGCTGATGGCAAAGTTCATATTTGAACACAATTATTCAAAACAGTTGAAATGCTAACATTTTTCCTAAAGAAATTTTAATAATATTGCTACTAAATTAAAAAAAAAATAGCGGCCTCGGAATGCATCACTTTGACTATTTTCTTTAGCTAGGATTCACATGTTTTTTTCAAGTACCTCAATCTATAAGAAGTAAGGATATCCCCACACCAAGTACCCAACTACCTCTCTACATTGGAAATCCAGATAAAAAATACACAAAGGGACAGGAGGTAACTGTTATGATTGATACATTGTGTCACCTTAAGAAGTTTATAAAGGTAAGGAAGTGACTCAGCAGGGGGCCGGGACCCTTCCTTTGTATTGACCCTGAGCCTGTACAGGGATGGTGCAGATGTAAAGAACCACCTCCCAACGCACAAGGAAAGGAGCCGGCATCCAAGAAAAGGGCAATGAAGGACTGCGTACCAGCTCTTTGGAGGAGCTCCAGTCATCACCTTCAGCTTGGGGATTTTCTCCTGGCTTCTGGCGCAGCTTCTGCCTTGAACTCTTCATCCTTAGGGTGCAAACTCTTCAGCCTTTGTCCTACTCTTCAGCCTTCTGGCATGGACTCTACAGTGTTCTGTCACAGACCTATTAGCTACCCGATAGGGTCTTGCACAGCAGGCAGTGACTCCAGACCTTGGACTGGACTCCAGCCTCCAGGGTGCAGACGCCCTTTGAGTGCTTTCTCCTCCAACTCTGGCTGACCACCGTAGGCCAATCTTGTGGTTTCTGAAATATCTGTATATCCTGGGTTATACCTATTTCTCTAGTGAACCTTGACTGATGCAGTAGCACTTGGTAAAATCACCTGCTAATTCTTTAATCAGCTGTACATGGAGCTACTTTTTTTTGTCATTCTTTGTCCCTCTACATTAAACAAATAAACACTGGCCTGAAAAAATAAGAATGAACCAAACAAATTACACAAACTTTGAATGTGATTTCTATGTTGGGCTATAGTTTGAGAATGACTTTCCAAAGTAGTGGGCAGCCTTCATGAAAGGCAGGTAAATATTCATAAAACAAAAATAGAGAGGCCTTTTTTCCAGTGTAGAAAATATGATAAAATATACCATTTTGAATGGAAACCTGTCGATTTTATGAAATTTTCTTAGTTAATTTTCAGCATTTAAGATTTCAGGAATGCCTGCACTCAAAATACACTTACCGACCTTTACATTCAAACTGTCCATTAGGAAATGTAACCGACACAAATAAAATAAACCCTAAAGGGCTATAGTCATTAAAATATTGTTACGTATAAAGTTTGTAACAATCACATTCACAGAAATGAAGAAATTTAAATGTCTAATTAGATTTCCATGTATTTTTCACAAGATTTTCCAAAGATTAATGTATTTAAAATATGTGAAAAAATCTAATAAAAATGCAGGACTACAGGAAATGTTAACATATGTACTACACATAAAATTTACATGTGTATATATTTTTTGAGTAAAATATGGTTAATTTAAAAATTTAATATGTAGGGCCAGGGAGATACATCAGTGGGTTAAATGCCTTCCTGGCAAGTGCAAGGTGCTTAGTTCGATCCCTAATACCAAAAACAAAACAAAAAGATTATTATTTAGATAATGGGATCATCCATACCTCCCAAAAACAGAGTACTAATGATTAAATATACTTAAGATGAGAAAAGCACTTAAGACATACAAAGATGCAAGTTTTCAGTATAGAAATTTCAGAACCAAAATTCTTTATTTCTTTATTTTTATTTTTATTCTTTTGTGGTACCAGGGATTGAACTAAGGCCCTTGCACTTGCTAGGTAAGGGCTTATTCTACTGAGCTATCTCCTCAGTCCTCAGAAGCAAAATTCTGCAATTCACAAAATTGTTTTACATATTCACTGGTTTAAAGAAACAATAGAATGATAGAAGCAAAAAAGAAATTATTATGTCAAGGGGCATGACAGTGATTCCTCTTTCATAAAATTTATTTTATGATTTTGAAACAGTGAACATGTTTGTGACTATGTGGCAAAAATGATAACAGTGTTGTTTGACACAGGATTTGTAAACAAAAACAAAATTTTGCCGACCTCCTATTTGGAATGAAATCAGTTGCAAGAAAAAGAAACATTTGTGAACTGAAGTACCACCAAATTCGTTTAAATTTTCATCTTATTATTTTTGTACTTTATACAATATAGTTATACAATGCGATGAGGTACAGGGTGATGATCACATTATATAATGACCAACTCAGGGTGGTTTGCATATATATTGTCTCAAATACTCACCTGTTGTTTGGCTGAAATACTGAAACTCTTTTCCTCTAGCTATTTTGAAATACAGAGCACATGCAAGCTTCTACCATACTACTGAGCAATAGAACACTAAATATTATTCCTTCTAATTATTATTATTTTATTATTATTATTATTACTATTATTATTGCATTACTGGGGATTGAACTCAGGACTTTGCTCTCACCAGACAAACACTTATTCTACTGAGCTATCTCCCAGGCCCTATTCCTTCTAATTATAACTGTGTATTTATTCACCATCTGTCTCTACTCCCTGAATATCACTTTTGAAAAGAAGATATATAATAGCCAAATAGGTTTATTAAAAATGCTCAATATTACTAATCATTAGTAAATGGTAATTGCAATAAATATGGACTATCACTTTACTTCAGAAAGAGTGGTTATTATTTTAAAAGACTATATTTAACTAGTGCTTGTGGAGATATGCATTCTTGGGAAAAACCTAAATTAGTATGGCCATGATTAAAAACAAATATTTGAAAATAAAACTGCCACATTACCCAACAATTCTGCTTTTGGATATTGACCCACAAGGAATGCAGTCAACAGTTTGAAGAGCTGCAGTATCTGTAATCCCATCTTTGTTGTGGCATTATCATAAGAGTGGAGGCATTGAATTCACCAAAATAGCTATAAGTGGATCAATGGATAAGCAAAATAGGGTCTGCACACATAACGGGATATATGAATATTATGAAAAGTTGAATTCTCATCATTTGGAATGATATGGGTGAACCGTGGAGGATACAATGTCAATTGAAATAAGACAGATGCAGAAATACAAAGCCTTCACATTCTCACTTGTATGGTATGTGAAATCTTAAAAACGTTAGTCTGCTAGAGGTGGTCCACAGAATAGCAACTACCAAGTAAGCACACTGTATGTATACAGAGCAGGAAGAATTATAATACGGCAATAAAGTTCACCTTCGAATTTGGTCAGACCATGAATATATGCTCTTACAGAAACAAGGAGATGTATAGATACAAATTAGCTATCTCAAAATGAAAAAATTTATCTCAAATTTAAAAAATTATGGGAGATTAATTTAATCACAATATCCTGAAAATTAAAGAAACTCTTTTCAGCTGAGTTTCCAGTGTGATAACTCCGGCAGAAGATGAGCTGGATTCATGGAAGGTGCTGACTTGGAAATGGAGAATGTGGGCCGGAACCCAAATTACAGAAGTCTCTTTAGAATCTGAAAGGTCAAAGAAATGAATTCTTCACTAGAATCTCTGAAAAGAATTGCTGTCCTGCCAAACTTTATGTTTACCTTTCAGAATATGTATATAGATATATATTCTGATAAAATGGAAGAATTCATTACTAGAGAGAAAATTATGAAGAATTCCTGATTTGAGTTAAGAAAATCAATTTCTAATTTCCAAATTGTATTGTGCCTGGTGCTACATATTTGTAATTCTTGTAGTCTTAGAGGCTGAGGTAGTAGAATCACAAACTCAAACGCAATCTAAACAACTTAGCTACTTAATGGATCCTCTGTATTTGTTAGGGTTCATTAGAGGAACGTAATCATTATATATAATTATACAAAATGACTTATTAGGAAGGCTGACAGGATTAGAGGAAGAAAAGCTCACTGCAGCCGTGGGATTGTGGGCAAAGATACACACCAGGGTGGTCTGTGGGATGGAGATGGCGTAGGATCCAGTAGCTCCTCAGCCTAAGAAGATGAACCTCATAGCACAAAAGGGATCAAGGGAGCAGTAGATGGTACAGAGATGGAGCTCCTGCAAGCTCTGGATAGAGACCCTGTGCACTGCTGCGCTGAAAGGCTAGAGAAACTGGAAACTGATGCACAAAAGCAATGGTAAGGACTGGAACAATCTCAAAGCAGTAGCACTTCCTTCTTTTTTCCTTTTTAGTCTGTCAGGCTTCAAAGCTTATTGGTTGGTTTGATCACAACTAGAAGTGTCTTTGCTCTTCGGTTTGCTGGTCTACATGTCAATCATTCACAGACACACCCAGCATTATGTGTCATTACTGTTAGGTGGCTCTTGGTCAAATTGCCTCACCCCAATTAATAATTACATGCTATCTCTAAAATAAATTTTTAATGAAAAGGCTGAGGATGTAGCTCAGTGCAGACTCGTTCCAATTTTCAGTACCATAAATATTTTCAAAAATTTAAAAAATTTCATTGTCAACATTAAGTAGCTGTCAGGAGGATAAATGACAATAACTTAAAAAAATTGTATTTTTTTAAAATTTGAGGTTTAATATATAACCTAATTTTCAATTAAATGAAACAGAAAAAATAACAGGAAAAATATGTATATAGAACATTTTGAAATTTACACTATAAAGATTCATTTTTTTTGAAAATGTATTTTAGTACAGCGACTACAGTGTGGTCTCACTACACAGATTGGATTCTTAGTGATTCTCCTGGTTTCAGCCTCCCACGTGCTGGGATTAAAGGCCTGTGCCACCACGCCCAGTATCAGTTACCTTGGCTCAGGGTACGCCAGGGGCACAGCATGTGGGTGATCAACCCTGGTCTCTGCATCTGCCCAAGCAGGTACTTTAATTGCTGAGCTGTTTGGATGACCCTTAAGATTCATTGTGTTCATATGTAATTTCATGAGAAAGTATTCTAACAGAAATGTCCAATACTATTTTTGCCAGAAGTATAAAACAATTCGCTTTTTAATGGAAATATATCTTCCATATGAAAACATGCACACACACACAAAGTTCCAAGAATTCATTTGCTTTTCTCTTTTTCCTCTGAGCTCATTTGTTGTTGTTCAGCTTGCTCAGGAGGTCTGACTTGGCTCGCATGAAGAACAGTATAAAGCAGAATCAGATCAGAGAAGGCTTCCTCTTTTCTGAAGCCATTCCCTCCCTGAGGAATGGCTCCGCTCTTTCTGTTTGTTCAGAGAGAGCTACTGTTAGCTCGGTCCTTTTCTGTAAGTCTGTGGTGCGCTAAGGGAAGACGTCCCTGTGTGGGCCCAGTGCAGGGACGCCCGCGTGAGCGATACCTACCCCAAATATGCTGCTTCCGGGGGCTGCCGAGTGAGGCTGCCAGATGAGCTCACTATTTCAATTGGTTCCCCCCTTCAATATCTGGTTTTAGAGGCCTCACATTACCTTCGCTTCATGTGCAGCTATTCTGACATCAGTCATAGCTAACAGAACTATTCTAGTGTAGTGTTGACAGTTTACTACTCGAATTAGTAGAAAATATGAAACTTAAAACACTGTATTTAATTCTCAATCAGTACCTTTCCTTTTGCTCATTGTCAGCACAGTACATACTATTGTATCTTATTCGTGCAATATTTAGAAAAAGGGTAATATTTTGAGTATTGTTTGAGTGCTGGCCTCTTTCACGGGTTAGAACCCATACATGGTGTGTGGTCTAAAAGTAATGCAACCTAATAATACTGCAACAAAGAAAGTAGCAAATTTGTAAGTTTCATAAAACACTTCTAGTTAAGGAAAATGACAAAAATGTCATAATATAAGCCACTGAGTATTTAACTGAATGATATTGAAAAGCATTGTTGGACACTGCTGATTGTTTTTGAAATGCTCCTTATTATATGCATTCTGAATATGTTTAATAGAGCTTGAAATAGCAAAAAATGCCTCAGTTTTCATAAACATCAAAGTTCAAAAGGTTTGTAGTTTGCACATTGTTTATATGTATGGTAGGACATAAAAGTAATGATAGAAGGTAATAAATCAGAGTGCTTATTATATTATACAATTTCCAATTAAATAAACCACAAAGCTGGAATTGCAGTTCATAGAGTACTTGCCATTTTGCTCAAGCAGCACACCTTGCAGCCAGCAAGTTGTTTATTTTCCATGTAAATTGCTTTTCTGAGTGCTGTAGCAGCATGTATTAAAAATAAACAAAAACATGAACAGAAACCTCAATAGGCATAACTTAAAAGAGTGGAAACTCAGATTGAAATATTTTCAGAAATTGCTTTTAGTCTAGCTCACATAAAATGCTCTTTAATTCGACTTCGTTGCATTTTGAAATGTGCAGTGGCGTACTATTAAAGGAATAGTTCATAATAGATATTGAATTGAATAATATCAGAAATGCTGATTCAACAGGACTTGTCATTTCTGACATTTGGTTAAGTTCTAGATGATTAAAAACATTGGACATTAGTCAAAGACGTCTAGATTTAAAATGCTCATTGATCTACATTTTCATTATGTACAAAATACATTTAAACTGCTTAGTAAGTGAAGGTTCACTAACATAATGAAATAACTCCTATCTAAACTAACCTTTACTAAAAGTTTAAACAAATATAAGAATACATTTTCAATATGAGAATGAACTGCTTCAACCTGAGCATAATACCTATGGGATATCTAAAGGCTAGAGGTTCATGTCTAAATTTTTAAAAGGACTACCTCTTGTTCAGTATAGATGTTATTTGGAAATTACATTTAAAATGTATATTTTAATTTATAATTGTTTCAAAATACAGATTATGGAGATAATGCAGTTATACTTCCTATGCAATCTATTACTAACATGTTATATTAGTTTGGTACATTTTGGCACAATTTCAGAATAAATATATACATGTATATTATTGTTAATTAGATACAAGCTTCAATCAAATTTCTCTTGTTTCTGCCAAATATATTTACTATTTTTCAGTCTTCCACGTTGCATTCAGTAGCCATTCTGCTTCATTTGCAGTTGACTGTATCATATCATCAAACCTTCTTTACTTCTAATGAGTTTTAAGAAAACTTGGTCAGATATTTTATATGATTTTTTATTTGTTTTGAATGGCTTTCCCCCTATAATTAGAAATGGTGGGGCTGGAGAGATAGCTCAGCTGTCTAAGTGCCTGCCTGGCAAGCATGAGAACCTGAGTTTGAATACTGATGCAACCTTCTGAGCCCTCTTGGAACCCAAGTGGATTGTATCAACCCTGAAACTGGTGTGGTTGTGCATGGCTGTCATCCCAGTACTGGGGAGGTCGAGGCAGAAAAAAGAAAGCAAGAATAGGTGTGTGTTTTGGGGGAGGACTCAAGGAGTAAGTTGTCACTAACTATATCACCACCTACTAAGACTTATACAATATTGATATGGTTTACAAGTATAATGTGAACTTTGATCATTTAGTTAAAGTAGAAGCTGTAAGTGGTTCAACTCCAAAATTAAAATTTTGAGTGAAAACGAGAGTCACTATGTTAGGTTCAGACTATATTCCTCGTCTTTATGGAGATATATCAGCATCATTTTTGGAATTATTCTCTACAAGAGATATATTTCTCTTCCACTTTCATTGTCCTTTAAGTCATGTGTTTATATCACTGTGCTGTCATTCATATTTATTAAACATGTTGAAACATAATCTATTAATTCACTTTTTAATGTTCAAAATTCATCCAGATTTCACCTTTGGGTATAGTTGTATCTGATTGTTCAGTTGCTCTCACAACTTATATTTACAGGTATGTATGTGTCTATAATTTTTCATATGCTTGTAATTTAATTATACTCTTTAATAATATTTGTATTTCAGTTGGGATCACTTAATGTCTTACTAAATTTCTTTTCATTAATAGTCATTTTCATCTCAGTGAAATTCTTCTTTTGCCTGTGGAATTGTGCCCAGATCCATCTTTGAACAATTAAGATAGTTTTCTGGGGCTGGCAAGACAGCTCAGCACACTAAGTGCCACGTTAGGCCAGTGATGGGAGTGAGTTTTGATGCCTGGAACCACATGCCATGCTGGCTGCTTCCCTGGGCACGCAGAGTAGGCCACTGAGACTGGGCATGGTGGCATGCACCTGTAATCCCAGTGCTGGGAAGGCTGAAAACAAGAGAATCATTACTGGTCCAAGCTGCATAGTGGGACTTGTGCCAAATACATTTAAAAAAATGGATTTCTGGCCTAAGACTATGCATATTTAACCCATGTACCTCACATAGACCCACCTCTCTCCAGATTGGTACTGATCGTTTTTTAGTTTTTCCACAGAATGTCATTCAGTGGAGTGATATTGTCTAGTCTCTTTCACTGTTAAACATAGAAATATGCATTGAATAATCACCTTTGTGTTCTTGTGATTCTGTAGTTCATTTTCTTCCTTATTGCCATTTTCTTTCCTTAATGAATAATATTACACTGGGCAGCATAATAAAATATGCTTATGTGTCTTCCTGTACGAGGATATCTTAGTTACTTTGTTTCTTCAGAAAAAACATCATCTATCAACATTCATCAAGAGGATTCTGTGTGAATATAGTTTTGAAATCAACTGAATAAACACATGAATATAATTGCTGAAGTTTAAGACAAGATTGCATTAAGCTTTCTGAAGAAGCATCAAACTGTCTTCCAAAGTTATTTTAGCATTTTTCCCATCAGTGAAAAATAGAATTCTTTTGTTCCACAATGTAGCCAGTAATTGTTCTTGATTGGTTTGGAATTAAAGCCATTCTAAGAAGTAGACAGCGAAGACTCTGTACTGCTCAATTTGTAATTACCTAAGATCAAATAATATACAGTGTATTTTCATAGCACTACAGAGTGAATTTTCTGTTCTGTTCTTTTGCCCTTTTATTAACTGTAAGTCTTGTTTTCTGTCTGTAAATCTCAATAGGATTCATTTGTACATTTTGTAAGCAAGTTCTAATGAAAATATGCATTTAAGAAATACTTTCTGAGCCAAGCGTGGTGGTGCATGCCTGTAATCCCAGCACTTGGGAGGCTGAGGCAGGAGGACTACTGTGAGTTCGAAACGAGTCTGAGTTACAAAGTGAGTTTGAGGGCAGCCTGAACCACACAGTGAGACCCTATCTCAAAAAAAAAAAAAAAAAAAAAAAAAAAAACAAGAAATACTTTCTGCTAATCCATGTATTGTGTACTGTTCATTTTCCAATATTTTCTTTCATTCATTGGAAGATTTTAACTTTATTGAATTTTAAGATATGAAATTTTTATTCATTTATTTTCATTAATTCATTCTGTGCTTGGATCATGTTTTTGTGTGCTATCCATAAAAATTATCAATAAAAGTCAGTAAGTACACACTTAAAGCTGCTTTACCCCTGAAATTTTATAATTATATACTTAATATTTAAACCTAGGTTGCATTAAGAACTACTTCTGTGAAATATTCATACTCCTTTTCTTAATTCATTTTATTGATGTCTATTGAAACAGAAATATTTCACCATAGCTGTTGAAAAAGCTGCCTTTTCCCTGAATTGCCTTCCTTAGTTTCAAAAATCACTTGCTAAGTGCCGGGCGTGGTGGCGCATGCCTGTAATCCCAGCACTCGGGAGGCTGAGGCAGGAGGATTGTTGTGAGTTCGAGACCAGCCTGAGCTACAAAGTGAGCTTAAAGCCAGCCTGAACTGCATAGCGAGACCCTGTCTCAAAAAGACAAAAAAAAAAAAAAAAAAAAAAAAATCACTTGCTGAACTATTTTTATTATTTTTAGGATTAATATTACATTTAATTTATTTGTGAATCTATACTTTTTACAAAAAAAAACTACCTTAGTTTTCATTACTGTAATTTTTAATAGTGGTATCAAATGTGTTATTAACTCCTGGTCATCGTTTCAATGTTGTATTAACTATGCTTGATATTTTGTATTTCTCTCTATATATAGTTAATATCTATGTCTACATATGTATAGATGTAGATGTAGATATATATAATATCTATATCTATATCTATCTCTATAGGTATAGAGATAGATATAGATTTTTTTTGTATTTTAGTAAGGGCCTACAGGGTCTCTCACTACACAAGTCAGACTCACAGTGATCTGCCTGTATTCAGGCCCTGAGCACTGGGATTACCGACACATGCCACCATGCCCAGTCTCAATCACCGTCTCAGTGCATTCTGGGGGCAGTAGTCTGGCACAACACACTGGGGATCAAACACTGGCCACTGCTGTGTCCCCTGAAGCAAGTACTTTAATCCACTAAGCTATTTGGCCAGCCCCTTCTCTGTATATTCTTAAATGATTTATATATATATATATATATATATATATATATATATATATATATATATAATTTCCTTTAATTTTTATTTTAGTTATATTTACCATGTAGATTATTTTGAAAGAAAATAATCACTTGAATGATATTAAATATTCTGTTTTTCAGTGATTGAATGTTATTTAATTTATTCTAATTTTCTTTACATTTTTCATCAGTGTTCTATAAATTTCTTCATTTAGATTCTGCACTTTATTTATTTATTTATTTATTTATTTAT
>PVKA01014503.1:0-44265 GCA_004027165.1 Ctenomys sociabilis
TTTTTTTTTTAATTCGGGCCATTCTCGTTTCATTTCCTGTATACCTTTCTGCTGTTTTTCCTTTGCTGCTGTATCTGTTCATTCATTCATTGCAGCTGAGTTAGAGTCTTCTGCCCTTACTCGTGGGCTTGAGGTCTGGGATTGCCTGTTTCTCCTTGTCTTTGTCATTTTGTATAGTGCTGACCTTTGACCTTTGGTGTAGAGCTTTGATGCAGCTATAACCTTAGCTTGTTATGAGATTCGGGTGCCAGTCTATTAAGTTTGAGATTATGCAGGTATGCCTATCCTGGATCTAGCTGTTGTATTCAGTTCCTTTTTGCTGCAGCTCCTGTGGTTCCCCTCTATTGGTTCCCTGTTTAGTCGAGCACAAATCGAACTGGGATGCAGAGCAAGTAATGAAAATTCCCACTGTCTTGGCTGGCTTTGGGGCGAGGATCCGGAAAATTGCCGGAGCCAGCCCTCCTGTGTCAGGCAGGTCGCTCTCTAGGTGGGCGGGCCTGGGCTTTGGTGGGTCTGCTGGGCTCCCAAAAGGATAGTGCATGATCTTATTCACCTGGTAGGCTGTACTGGGTCAGCCAGCCTGTGCTGGGTCTGGGTCTACAGGCCTGAACCAAGAAGGCTGGGAAAGGTCCCTCCAGCACAGCGGACCTGGAGCCTCACTCCCAGGCCAGGGAGTGGCCTTTGAAATTTAAAACCCTGGGCCAGGGAAGTAGCTCAGTGATACAGTCCCCGTTTGTTAAGTGCAAACACGAGTATAATAACTACTTTAAAAAAAAGAAAACATGAACAAGACAGAGAGAAAGATACTAAAATCCTTTGTGCATCCGTTGTGGGCCCTGGGTTGGGACTGGGGATCACTGAGAAATGTCCCTCGGGTGTGGCGAGCTTGGAGTTCTCCCTCCAGGCCGACCTGCCGTGGGTCTGGGGCCGTGGGGGACTGGCAATCGCTGGGAAATGTTTCTCTGGCCTGGTGGGGTGTGCTGGGTCTCGGGCCGCGGGGGTTGGGGGAGCAGGGAATCCCTGGGAAATGTCTCTCTGGCACAGCGGGCTGGAGTTCTACACTCAGTGAACTTTGACGCCCAGGGAGCCAGGGAAATTCCTACTTGCTCAGCGGGCTTTAGGGCTGGGTATCTGGGGAGGTGCTGGTGAATGGGTCCTGAGGTTTCGGGCAGGTCACTGGCTTGGAGGGCTTTGGGGTGGGGATCCGGGTAGTGTATGTGGGAAGAAGCCAAAGGCTTTCCCTCAGACTCACCACACACTCACTGATCTGGGAAGCCTGGTGAGTCGTGCAAATACCCACTCACTGGGAGAGCTTGGGGCAGGATCGAGGAGGTCTCTGGGACAGCTGGTCTCTGGGGCTGGTCGGGATCGAGGAGGATGGCGGAGTCTGCCGTGCTGTCTCTGGCCGTACAGAGAGTATTTCTGATCTGATTTCCCCTATATGTTTGCTTCTTTACTTCTGAGATTATCTCACCTCATTGCCTCCTGAGTTTGGCTTTGGTGAACTGGATGTCTAGGCTTGTGTCTTGTTTCAGTGTCTTGTCATTTTCTTTTTTTAGTTTAATTTCTGAGTTGATGCTTGTAAATTTCCTGTGGTGAGTTACATTATTGCTAGTTTTTCCAACCCTTGGGAAATGAGTGCTTCTCTGAGGTGTTTTCCAGGCATAGCTGGGTTTTAGGTTTTGAGTCCTTTGTAAGAGCCATGTTCTTCAATTTGTTGAGGATGAAAAATTTCTGCCTGTTTGCCTCCCCTCCTCGGTTCTTTGACACTGTGCCACAGTATTTTTATGACCCTTAATCAATCTTAGCCTTGGAATACCGGTAAAAATAGCTATTTAGAACAGTTGTCACTTTTGGTCAAAGTGATACCATCAGCACAGCCTAGAGAGTGACAAACTGAGGTAACTATTTTCTCCTTTTAATTGTGTAAACTAGATTTGTGATTGTATACCAAGATCTAAACAAACCAGAAAATTATATGCCATGTAAAAGTCCTTAGTATGTCATTATTACCCCGTAGGGATTAAATTTTAAAATGGACAAGGGAGAAAATAGAGAAATAGAAGAGAAAGATTAGAAGTAAGGCTGGATGATAAGGGATGATCATGCTAACTTTGAGAAACTGGTGCAGAAGATAGGAAAGAGAGTAGGAAAAATGGGACAAAACTGCAAAGGGGCTGTAAACTGTGGTCACATTTATGTAAGTACAAGATGAAACAATGAAGGAAAAAAAATCAAAACCACCACCACCACCTCTCACTGTGTTCTGTCTCAGCTTCCCCAGTGCTGGGATTACAGGCGTGTGTCAGCATGTGCAGGGATATGGGGTGTGTATGTCATGTGGTACTGGGGATTGAACTCAGGTCCTTACCACCACCATAACAACAACAACAAAACAAATAAGAGGGGGAAAAAAAACACTGAAAAAAGGAAAAGGAAAAACAGTCCACGTCCAGGTTTTTCTCTCTTTCCACTGATAAGCAACATGGGGAGATAAGAGTTCAAATCTATGTTGATTTATAGCAAGCCAGCTTTATGGTATAGTGGATAATCTTAGTGAGTAAGCACCTTTATTTCCCGTTAAGTTCAGGCTGTTTTCTGGCTATGGGTGCTGAGATCATGTTCTTTCAGCCTCCAGCAGTTAGCACACCTTCTGTGGGTTTGAAGTTAGCTGGAAGCTGCTAGATGTACCCACCAGATGCTCTGAAGTCTGAGCTTAGTTTGCCCCTCTCCAGGATGGCTCTGGCAAGTTGCTCTTTCCTGCAGATTGACAGTGTCCTCAGCACTCACTGACAGCTAATGTGATCTTTCATGTCCACTGCTGCCATCTAGCAGTGGTTACTGCTCCCATGCACTGAATCTTGACTCGGAAAAGATGCACTGAATCTTGACTCAGAAAAGATGCACTGGCCACCATTTTCTTTTTTATGGAAGTTTCTCTCATTGCTTTCTTTGTGGGCTTCAGTTTTCTCTTTAGATCCTTTCTGTACATAGGGTACCCATTTCCCTTCTTGGCTTCTTTGTGTTATAGTCCAGTGTCTGGTCACCAAATCTCAGGGAGGCTCTTTCTTTTTTGCTTACCACTCCACCTTCTTCCCTGATGGTGTCAAAAATTTTAAGTTGTGTGGAAGGATTTCTTCTCACTCTACTCCTTTCTAGTTGTTTCAGCTATTCTGGTTCTTTCACGTATTTTTTTAAGGGAGTCTTTTTGAGACATGTTTCCACTGTACAGTTCAGGCTGGCTTTGTTTTATTTTATTTAGTGGTACCAGGGATTGAACTCAGGATCTTGTACTTGTCAGGCAAGCACTTATTCCACTGAGCTATCTCCCTGGTTCAGGCTGGCTTTGAACTCACTTTGTAACCAAGCTGGCCTCCTGCCTCACCTTCTGAGTCCTGGGACTATAGACATTAGCCATTGTGTCTGACCTTTTAAAATTTAATTAATTAATTAGTTTGATCACAGACTCTCACTATGTTCTGTCTCAGCTTCCCCAGTGCTGGCATTACAGGCATGTGTCAGCATGCGCAGGGATATGGGGTGTGCATGTCATGTGGTACTGGGGATTGAACTCGAGTCCTTGTACTTGCTAGGCAGGAGCTTAGACCTTGAGCTATTTCCCCAGCTCCTGGGCCTCATTTTATATAAATTGTGAAATAAGCTTTTCTTTATAAAAAGTCTTAAATATCTTGTTGGTAGGATCTTTAACCTATAGATCATTTGGGGAAGAATTCATATCTTCACTTATGTTAAACATTTTACTTCATGAACATGGTATACCACTAATTTAAATTTTCTGTGGTTTCTGTTATCAGTGTTAGGTAGTTTTCAGCATACCAATACTTTATATCATTTGTTAGCCTTATCCTGAAGTAGATCATCAGTGGTTGAGCAAGGGGAATAATTTAAAATGGAAGCACTGAGCCATCTCTCCCGCTGCCCCCCTCTCCTTTAAGTTGCAACTTTGAATCAGTAGCTTTTGGGGTTTTTTGAGATTCTTTTTCAGTCTTTTAGACAGTCGTGTTATCTGGAAGTGGGGATAAATTTATTTTGTCTTTTTCATATATATATTACCTACTATTTTCAGTTTCTTGCCTTTCTGTGCTACTTAGGAAAAGTATTGTGTTAATTCTAAGTTATTAATATTTGCATATTGATTTTTTTCTTCTTTTGTCCCTGGCTAAAGTCAGTCTTAAGTAATTCAAGTGTTTTATCTATAAATCCTTTTGATATTTCTATGCACATAACCATAACATTTATTAACACTGCCCTTTTTGATTCTTTCCTCTTTAATCCTTATATCTATTATTTCTTTTCTCTCCCTTTGTTGTTTAGCATTTTCATTACAATAAAATGATGACCTTAATAATATTTGTGCATTTGTTTGCAAATAAAATCTTTCAGAGGATCATCAGAAAGCATAGTTTATGCTGTAGAGTGTTTAGCACTCTAGAGGCAACTTTTGTACAATTTTTAGTTAACCATGTCATGAATTTATGTTGTATGAGTTTTATTCATTTTTTGAAATTCTTTTTTTTTTGGTGGAACCATGGATTGAACTTAGGCCCTTGTGCTTGCTAGGCAAGTGCTTATTCTACTGAGCCATCTCCCCGGCCCCGAAATTCTTAATGCATTTAATATTTATTTCAAACATGATTTTTTTTAAAAAATCTGTTCATATTGTGAATTTATCCTTGCATTCCTAGTTGTATCCATGTGTGTGTTGCTGCATGTGGATTCGTAATTGTTCTGTTCTGTTTAGAAGTTTTGTGTTTCTAAATAAGACTGATCTGTGATTTTCATTTTCTCCATTATTTTTGTTGGCTTTGGTACTGAAATACTGAGATTAGACCTGTTACATAAAAATAGTGAAAAAATACATAAAATTAGTCAAGAAGTATTCTCTGTGTTTCCTATTTCTTGAAATCATTTGTTGGGATTGTTTCTTAATTGTTGGATGAGACTGTGGAAAAGGCTACCTTGATTTGAATATTTTCCCATGTGGGAAATTATTGATTATTGATTCAGTCTCCTAATAGTTTTTTTTTAAGTTTGGTAGTTAGCTATTGTCTTCATTTTATCTGAGGGGTCAGATTTTGTTTTGTCTTATTTATAAGATCGGTCTGCAACTTTTTTCTTTTTTTCCTGTATTTAGTACAGGATCTCACCACGTAGCTTGGATTTATAGTGATCCTCCTATTTTCAGCCTCCTCAGTGCTGGAATTACAGGCATGTGTCGTCATGGCCAGCTCAGCATGCCCACCCAGGGATGGGGCTGGCATGCATGTGGGACCAGGCATCCAATCCCAGTTGCTGTGCTTGCCTGAGCAGGTGCTTAGTCCGCTGAGCTATTTCGCCGGCCCTAGGTCTGCAGTTTTTTACTGTTGATTCTCCCCGTAGTTTCTTCTGATCCATTAATACATATTTTTAAAGTTTTAAATTGAGAGGTTTTTCTTGTCTTTTTTTTTTTTTTTTTTAAGTTTTGTGTTGAAGTATAGCATCAGAAAAGGACATTTTGTTTCTAGCTTTTCTGACTATGCACAAAATGAAAATGTTGGTGCAACTGACATCCCCAGAGTCCCTTCGTGTCCTGATTGGAGGTTTATAGCCTCTAGAAGTATTCATTATCCTCATGTTTTTAACACTATTAAGTAAGCTTCTCTGCTTTTTGAACTCTCATGGGTGTAGTGTTTGTGTCTGGCCCCTTTTTCACTTTGTAATATTAGTGATATTGTTTAAAGCAATAGTTGACTTACATATTTGTTTTGTTTTCCATTGGGCAACTATACTGCAGTCCTGTAATTTATGTATTTTACTTTCTTTTGGAAGGGCTTGGTCCTGGAGATTGAAGCTAGGGCTTTACACTGAGCTACACCCTTACCCTTTTTTAATTTTTTAAAAGTTTGAGATAGTCTACTTTCTGTTCTGCCATGATAAGCTTTTTTTGTGATAAGCATTTGTATTTTCTGTTTTGGTTATTATGAATGACATTGCTATGAACATTGTGATGCATATATTTCCATTGAGGATTCCTCAGGCTTATTTATGTTTTTTTCATTAGTATTTAGCTTAACTGCTTCTTCTTCTTCTTCTTTTTTTTTTTTTTTTTTTTTTGGAACCACGGATTGAACTCAGGCCCTTGTGCTTGCCAAGTAAGCGCTTATTCTACTGAGCCATCTCCTTGACCCCCTTAACTGCTTCTTTTGCATTCTATATTTTTCTATCCTTTTAGAATCTTTCATTGATACTTTTTTCATTATGTTTTTTATGTTCCACATATTAAAATTTTGAAACCTTGCTCTTTTTACTTGGTCATGTATGTATATTATAAATTCAGCAAGTATTTAGTATGTGCAAGGTAATCTAAATGTGTTTTACATAGATACATACATATGTATTATAGCACCTGATATTATTTTAACAAATTTGTCCTTATTTCTCCTATTCCTTTTTTTAAAAAAATAAAGTCTATTGTTTACTTGCTCCTGTCACCTCCTTCAAAGGGTTGGGGTAGGGGGTGGGATATCCAAGGAGACGCAAATTAAGGCAAATGGTTGACCTATAGGAGTCCAGACCCAGTCTGCAGCTGCCATGCTGGCCTTGAGCCTGGCATCTTAGTGTCCTAGGCTTGAGTGTGAGGAGCATCTTCCTCCTTGGGCCTTGGGCTGGCCCAGTCACAAGCCAGAGCCCATGAGGGGCCCACATGGATGTGCGAGTTCATGAGTGGGTCTATATTGGGATCACTGTCAGCTGTAGCCCTGCAAGGAGGGCCAGGAAACCCCACAGCCCCTCAGAATCAGCAACCCTGCTGCAGTAGGGTCAGAGGCTGCTTCCGAGATCCAGCCCGGCTCCTGAGCAGTTGGGCCAAGCAGCCTAGGGCAGGCCACTGGCGGTACTTGTTATCATCATAATCTTCATGCAGAGCTGCTGCCTGGTCATCGTCCCATGTGTCATACACCTTCCTTGGGGCATGAGTGAAGGGCTCGGAACTGCCCATGTGGATGACTGTGTGCTGGTCAGGTGGGCTGGAAGATGAAGGGGGCCTTGGGGCCTTTCTGTAGAAGACTGGGAGCAGAAGTACTTTCTGTCTTCTGTGCACTGGGTCAGTGGCATTGAAGCTGTACCAGTCAGAGAAGCTGGACGAATTGAGGGATTCATGCTCTGCACTGATCAGAGGAAGGCCCAGTCCTGTGCAGGCCCAGTTGACAGTGGCCAGTTTCTCTCTCAGTGCTCTTATTCGTAAATATTATACTCCTTGGATGTAAATTTTAGGTGTGTAATAATACATCTTTTCTCACATAAAACATGAATGTTTCTGACTTTCGGATTATATTATTGTTAAGTTACTAGTTTAAATTCTGTTTCTTTCAGAACTTATTTTCTAAAATTATCATCACTTTAAATTTAATCTTGAGAAGAAAGATTTGTACTACTAGTGTTTGGACAAGATATCATGTCTGCATCTTGTACTATGAATAACCACTATGAAGACAACAATATGCAGTGTATTAATTATTGAAACTGTCCTACTAGTCAGTTTTGAACTCATTGCTATTTGTTTCTCAATAAAATAATAAAATTAATAAAATATAAAAATAAATAAATTTAGTCCTGTTTGAGTTCTTGAACTTGTGGATGGGCATTTATATACTCTGTAGGTCTTGGAGAAATGTCTCTCACTTCTCTTGATATTTCAAGAATCATAGGCTACTGTTAGACCTTTCTGTTTTTTTCCAATTTCATGTTTCTCTCGTGATGTAGTTTATGTTTTTTTTTTTTTTTGGCTGCTTTCCAGGTTAACTGATTGCAAGTTTTTGCTGCCTATTAATGAACTTACCCATGAGGTTTAAATTTTACTGTTTTAAAAAAATTGTTTTAGTTTTCAAAATGTTAGCCAATTGTTTATAAAATTTATCCTACATAACTTTTAGCATTGTCTTTTATTTTGTTAAGATTATATGTATAGTAGCTTTGTTATAGTATCTGAGGAATTTTGGATCTGTTTTTGGTGCCTAGTGTTTCTGATGGTTCTCATTCATGTTTTGTGTCCTTTACTGTTCTTTGGTTTTTCTTTGATGCCTAGGATCTCTAGGCAGGACTTGGATTTATCTATGTTAGATGCTTGGGAATACAAGCAGCTGAAGGACCCTGAGTTCATGTTTTGAAGTTTTCAAAAGTATGTTCATATATGAACCTCAGCAAATGTACAGGCCAATAGCTAAAACTAATTAGCAGTTCTTGCCCTGCATGTGATATAACCTTGATGTTTTCAGCACCAAAGCATCCTTCTCTTGTTCCTTGTATAGGTTGGTTTGGGATAAAGGGGTATATAGGTTGATTTCTGGTTATTCTGACCTTTGTAGGCTTGTCATTTTTGGGTGGAATAATATTCCACATGAATGTCGAGAAAATTTTTTATTTGCCTGTCTGCTTTGGCAGGTACAGATTTACCTCTGTCCTTTTTGTCCCATGAGATTACCAAGACTGAGTTACATTTTTGTAAGGATTGCCCTCGGAGTATAAGTGGATGTAATGTGCTAATGCTGCACTTTACTTCACCAAGTTCCTGTTTTTTTAAATTTTAGATTTTGGGTTGAGTAATCAATCTGTAGCACTTTAAAAACTGCTTATTTTAATAATTTTTGCATAATAATTTGTGTATCTGTTATATATCTGTTATTTTGCTGATAGGCCAATGCAAATATGATAGCTTGTTATTAAAGGAAATGAAAATAAAAATTTTCAGTGAATGTTCAGTAGAGTGATTTTTATTACATAAAGTGAATCAGTATAAGCAGACAGTCACAAATTTTTTTGAGGGGGAGTTACCTTTTATGTTTGATGTAAATATGGTTTATACTTTCTGTTAGCATTTAATAATTTTCTTGTTTTAGGGGTAAAAACATTTCCATCATGGCTCATTCCAAGGCAAGGACCAATGATGGAAAAATTACTTATCCTCCGGGTGTTAAGGAAATCTCAGATAAAATATCTAAAGAGGAGATGGTGAGGAGGTTAAAGGTAAGTAAAAGTAAACACTTGTTTTGTATATCTTTAATTTGAGGTTTCTATGTGAATCATATTTGGTTACATTTTGTTAGGTCAACTTAAAACAATTAAAGCAGCAAATGACAGAAGTATGTAAGGAAATAGAGTAGGTAAGGAAAGAGCAATAGGGATTCCCTGTCTCCTGCTAGTAGAAGAACAATTAAGTGAAACTTAAAGAGTTTCTAGGGCCTCCTGTGTAAGATTATAGAGAACAAATTTGCAATACAGTACTCTTATATTCTTTTCTTAAACATTAATTAATTAATTTGCTACAGGGTCTTGTCATGCAGCTCACTCATAGTAATCCTTGTGTCTCAGCATTCCCTAGTGCTGGGATTGCAGCTGTGTGCCACCTCACCCAGTTTTGGTGGCTGTCTTGGTACAGGGTCGGTGCAGCATGCAGTGCCCAGAATCGAAGGGATGTGTAGGGGAGTGGGGGAGTGGTCCTTGCATTGCCAGGCACGTACTTAGACGGCCAAGCTGTCTTCCCTCCCCCTTTTGTATATATATTTTTTCTTTATATTTTTTTAGGGAAGGGTCTGCAGGGTGTTCAGAGTCTCACTATTAGATCGGACTCTAAGTGATTGTCCTGTTTACAGCCTCCCAAGTGCTGGGATTACAGGCATGTGCCACCATGCCCAGTCTCAATTGCTGTCTCAGCACGCCTCGTGGGGCTAGCATAGCAGGCCCCGGGGTCGAACCCCTGGTCCCTGCGCCTGCTTCAGGTGCTTTAATCCGCTGAGCTATTTGGCCAGCCCTCCTTTTGTATTCTTTTTTGTCTTTAAAAGTTATCTTCTTTTTCCTATACTGTATTTCAATTATTTTCTAAAACAACTGGTTCAATCTGGGGAAGTTTATGCATTGTTCAAGCTGTGTGTTATTTTCTTTGTTTTCTCTCTTTGACATCATAAGGAGTCAAAAATCTTTTTTTTTTTTTTTTTTTTTTTTTTTTTTTTTTTTTTTTTTTTTTTTTTTTTTTTTTTTTTTTTTTTTTTTTTTTTTTTTTTTTTTTTTTTTTTTTTTTTTTTTTTTTTTTTTTTTTTTTTTTATCTTGCTCTGTACTTCAGACTGGCCTTGCACTTACTCTGTTGTGCAGGCTGGTCTTGAACTCCTGGCAGGCTTCCTGCCTTAACCTGTCCAGTCTTGAGATTACAGTCCTTTGCTACCATATCTGGCTCTAAGTCAAGATTTATAGTGAGCTTCTGTAGATGAGATAGTCATTGTTTGGCAAGGATCTCTTACATATGTTTGAATGGTGAATGGTGGGTCTCTGCCATTATTATAATGATTGAAGTAGTATAGTGGGCAAGAGGAATATTAAGATCTTTTAACAATGACTTAGTCACTTTCTAGGGGCTAGGACACAATACCTGATATCCACAGCTAAAGGAAAAGTTTATTTAGGATGATGTCTTTAGTACATTGTCAGCTATCTCCCAAAGCACACATAACATGGCAGAAGATCACGATGAAAGAATATTGCTTAGTCATGGTGGTCAGGAAGCAGAGAGCTAAAGAGTTGCAAGGAAGGAGACACATGCATTCAGGTCATGGCCCAGTGACTTGTCTGTTCTGACAGGCCCTCATTTCCCCAACTTGCCCTCAGAAATGGATCACCAAGTCAGTGAATCTGCTGATGGGTAAAGCATGCCCATGATCTAGTTACCTTCCAGAATCTCTACTGCTAGCATGTGGTAGTTTGAGGGGGACATTCCAGATCTAAATCATAACAATTAGTTTTTATTTTTGAGCATTTTTTTCCCTGTAGGTTTTATCTACCTATAAAATTTATATTGCTTGATATATTAATATTATGTAAAAACTCATATTTAAAATATAAAAATCATAGAGATTTTAATGGAATATTTCAATAATATACATATTGCATAAATGTTTGCTGTTATTAATTATATTTATCTCTATGGAAAAAATCATTGAAGGTCCAAGAGCCTTAAAACAAAATTGTTTTACATTGCCATGTTGCTCCTCTTATAAGGAGAAAGGGATGTTAATACTTTCAAACATTTTAAATAAGGCCTGAATATCATATGTTTACTTATATGTGAAATATTAAAATGTTAAGTATGTTTATTATTTGAAAGAAATGGTATCTTTGGGAAGGTTAAATTTAAGTACTATGGATATTTTAATCTGATTAGGAATATGTGTATATTAGAAATAAACAGGCTACAAACCCCTTCAATATATGACATGTTTCGTTTTCTACATTATTTATGTTCTCAACAGGTCAGTTGATCTTTTAGGGAAATCAGTGTTTATTCCCTAAAATTTGTTTATTTCAGAAATAATAGGTAAATGTTCTTATGATTTGCTGAGATGCTGCTTGAATACAGACGGGTTCCTACACAATTTTGGTCTGACTAGCGTTTAGTGTCTTTAAGGAGATGTTATTTTTCTGAGTCATCTTTAGACTCGTAGGTGTTAGTAATGAATTTTGTTAACACCATTTGAATTTGCAGGTACTAGGGAGAGTTTTCTAATATCTGTGCCTTGAACAGATTTTGTTAGACTTGGTGTAATGATTTCTTTAGTATGTACATGTAGTGTTTGATAAGAGTACTTACATGTAGTATTTGATAATACGTTTTCATTTTTTTGCAGACATATATGCATAGCAGTAATGTGGTTAATAGCATTGTTTGAAATCACTTATTTTCCTAAGTTTTGCTTTCTGCTATTTATCTCTTTTTTTTTTTTTTTTTTTTTTTTTTTTTTTTTTTTTTTTTTTTTTTTTTTTTTTTTTTTTTTTTTTTTTTTTTTTTTTTTTTTTTTGTCTTTTTGAGACAGGGTCTCACTATGCAGTTCAGGCTGGCCTCAAGCTCATTTTGTAGCTCAGGCTGGTCTTGAACTCACAATAATCCTCCTGCCTCAGCCTCCCTAGTGCTGGGATTACAGGCATGCATCACCACACCCGGCTCTGCTATTTATCTTTTAAAGAAATATAAAAGTTGTGTGAGATTTTTGTTATGAAAGTTCTTGTATAGCAATTTGCTGATATATAAGGTGGCATTGTTTAAATAAGTTTTAGTTTTTTTCTAAAACAATTTATTTAAATGGTACTATAGTCCCTTTTTTTTTTTTTTTGTGAGAGACAGGGTCTTGCTATGTAGTTCAGGCTGGACTTGAACTCATAGTGATCCTCATGCCCCACCTTCCAGAGTTCTGGGATTACAGGTGTGTGCCACCACACCTGGCTAGTCCCACTCTTATGAAGGAATTCCAAGGAAAAATAATGATCTGTACCAAGTGCACGCTCGCTCTCTCTCTCTCTCTCTGTTGTGTAAACACCTAGTTATTAGAAGCAGACTTAACATTATTATTATTAGTTTTTGAAAGACATGGTTTCACTAAGTTGTCCATGCTGGCTTTAAATTTGTGATCGTCTTGCACCAGTGTGTGTCACCACACCTGGCTAACATATACATCATAGAATTGTTAAAAAGTTAGAATAGCCCTGAACAACGTGTTGTTAAACTACTGCAGGGTGGATTAGAATTTATCTAATGGGGGCTGGGGAGATGGCTCACCTAAGGGCCTGAGTTTAATCCCCAGTTCTGCAAAAAAAAAAAGAATTTGTCTATTGCTGGTTCTAGCACCTGACCCAAAAGAACTGAGGAGGAGTTGTTTTGTGAGAAACAGCTTCTCCGTAGTTCTGCTGAGAATTCATCACAAATTTGCACTATTTATTACAAAGAAGTTTAGCTCTGCAGTGAATAGAAATCTTTACATTATTAAAGTGCAAACCAGTTTTGGATGAATGCTTAGTGGCAAGACCTGTGTTGCTTAGCATTTGTAGCACCACCTAGTGGATGCTTGATGCTCACCCTTCCATTGGAATTGCATTGAAATCCCAATTCTTACTAGGTTAGGAAGTTTTGTTAAAGAAAGAGTAGTACAGTTAGGTTGTCACTGTTAGAGAAAGTGCTTTACAGAATTTAAACTATACAATCCTTTAACATTCATGTGTTTTCTGTGTATTTTCAGTAAAGGATCCATTTCTTGTAGGTTACATAACACATACTCTTTGAATTAATAAAATACCATATCTTGTTCTCTTTTACTGTAGCACAAGAAATATTTTGATGGATGTTATAGTAGTCATTTCTTGGTAACTTTTCAAGGCTGATGGAATGACGAATATATAAAACCAAGTCAGGAATAGTTCAGTGGCTCAGATGGAAAACCATATTGTCATACTAGATTTTTTTCTTCTAGAGTTACATTATTTTTTCTAATGAAAGGATTAGAAATATTATAAAAAGGGTGTTATTTTTAAGGGCATACTTTTAGTCCAGTTGTACAAGTGAGACTAGTTGTTTCAGCAAATACTAGAATTCTTCTAATGACTATTGCATAAGGTTAACAACACTTTAAAAATCTTGTTAGCAATATGTTGGTTAAATGAAAAACATTTTACTTATTCTTTTAAGGAATGTTTAAAAAAGTATTATTCTGATTTTATTTTACTGTTCTTCTTTTTTTTTGTGGAACCGGGAGTTGAACTCAGCCCTTGTGCTTGCCAGGGAACCACTTACTCCACTGAGCCAGCTCTCTGGCCCCTATTTTACTCCTTCTAAAAACACACTTATTTAGTACAGGGTCTTGCTATGCAGTTTGGATAAGTTAATAATCCTTTGAAAGGATTATTCTGGTTTTAATTTTTTAAAAGTTTTAAAAAACCCATTTATTTATTTTTTTGGTACAGGGTCCCACTATGCAGCTTGGACTTGTAGTGATCCTCCTGCCTCAGCCTTTCCAGTGCTGGGATTACAGGCCTGCACCACTACTCCCAGTTTCACTGGCTGGCATGGCATGCAGTACCAGGGATTGAACTTCAGTCCTTGTGTTTGCCAGACAGGCACTTAGACTGTCAAGCTGTCTGACCAGCCTATGTTGGTTTTAGAAGGATCTTGTTTTCTCATACTTGCTGTAGAAATAAAAATACATTTATTTGGAGTTAATCTTTGCAGTTAATATTGCATTTCTTTAGATTTCTGAATTTTTACATAGACTATCTCATCATTAATTAATTAATTAATTAATTAATTATAGATGGTTGTCAAAACTTTCATGGACATGGACCAGGACTCTGAAGAAGAAAAGGAACTTTATCTAAACCTAGCTTTACATCTTGCTTCAGATTTTTTCCTCAAGCATCCAGATAAAGATGTTCGTTTACTGGTAGCATGCTGCCTTGCTGATATCTTCAGGATTTATGCTCCTGAAGCTCCTTACACATCACCTGATAAACTAAAGGTAAGCACTGATTTAAAAGACTGCCAAGACTATACTTGAACATGGAGAATTAAAATATTTACCTTTTTAGGGCTTTTTGTATGTGCTAGTTAACTGCTGTGTCACTGACCTACCTCACTCATTTTATTTTATTTTTATTTTATTTTGTTACATGCTATTTTAAGTTGTCCAGGCTACTCTTGAACTTGAGATCTTTCTGCCTCAGTATCCTAAGTAGCCAGGATTATGAGTATGGAGCACCATGCCTAGGTCACTCAATACATTTATTTTGGAATTTTAAGTTTCTGAACATGTTCTTGCCAACTTGAGATTCCAGTGGTATATGCATAACTGTCCTGTCGGGTGGTTTGTATTGTACCGCTTAATTGCAAGTGACTCTTATCAGTTTTATTGGTCTTTTTACTTAATAAAATTAATAAAAAGCCACTGGATACAGTAGTCATGCATGTGCCAATGGTGGTTCAAACCACCAGGGAGACATAAAAATTACATGCCAGTTGTAAACATATTAAACTGCTTTTCTGCATAATTATCATATATTTTGCTATTTGAGTAAATTGGATGAGCTCTAAGTTATTGTAACATTTTCTTTTGCTTTGACTACAGTATAAATTTTAGTTGACTTAATTTTCAGGCCTATTTATTTAACTTGCTATAAGGTATTTCCCTACTTAAACATCATGTAAATTTGTTATCTTAAGGATAGTAAGATAACAGTGGTGGTGAATATGCAACACATGTGGCACAGTGGGCATGCAGACCCCTCAGTTGGTATGTCAGCTATGTGTTGCTCAAACATTGCCCCAGCAGCTGAGCATAGATTGTTGAGGTTTAATTGCAGTGTTGGCATTTTGTGATAAATAAGTGGATTGGGCTGGGGAGATAGCTTGACAGGCTAAGCAAGTGTAAGGTCATGAGTTCAATCCCCAATACTGCATACCTTGTCAGCTCTAGAATCCTGGGTGTGCAGTGTAGGCCCCGAAACCTGGCATAGTGGCTCACATTTGTAATCCCAGTGCTGGGGAGACTGAGATAGGATCTCTTAGAGTCCAGATTGCCTAGTCAGATTCTGTATCAAAAAACATTAAATGGGCTTTAAAAAAATAATGGGTTTTGCTTTGCAGTTGGGGCAGTCAGTCTCTAAAAGCTTTGCTATTACTGATATAGAGTGTTTCTCATATAAAGTTGTACTTTAAGAAATATATCCAGTTCTTTTCTTTGTTTTTCTATAATGTAATTTTGACAATGTAATTGTTTTTTTAATGTGGATTTTCATTCAACAATCATAATTTGAACAATACTTTATCTTTTTCTTTAAGGATATCTTTATGTTTATAACAAGGCAGTTAAAGGGACTAGAGGATACAAAGAGTCCACAATTCAATAGGTATTTTTATTTACTTGAGGTAAGCAGTACATTTTATCTTAATGTCACATGTTAAAATTTTTTTGTGCTTGCATATTTTTCAATGAAAGTACTTACATTTTATCTTTTGTTTGTCCCCTCTAAATTTTAGAACATTGCTTGGGTCAAGTCATACAATATATGCTTTGAGCTAGAAGACAGCAATGAAATTTTTACCCAACTATACAGAACATTATTTTCAGTTATAAAGTAAGTTTATTTTACTAAGTATAAAGTGTTAAAATATGTAAAGGTAAAGGATTTTTAACTTACAAGTGAATTCACATAAATGGATTTGTTATAAATACTAGAAGGCTATAACTTAGTTAAATTTATTTGTATACATGGTTTCAAGATTTTAAATAAAGTTCAAAATAAACACATGCATTTAAGGGATCAATATATAATTAAATAAAGGACAAATAATGTAGTTTTTAAATTGATCTAGTTAATTTTATATGGTGGAGGGTTTGACTATTTTGTAGAATGGTTGAATAGATCAATTTTTAAATTTTTTTTAGTGTATTTGGTATAAGGTCTCACTGTGCGCCTCAGAAAACAGTGTTCCTCCTCTGTTTTCTGCCTCTCCAGTTCTGGAATTATAGGCCTGCGCCACCATACCTGGACTCGGTCACCAACGCAGCTTGTGTTGGGCTGGGGCCAACATGTGATACCGGGGATTGAACTCTGACCGTTGTGCTTGCTTAAGCAGGCGCTTAGTTCTCTGAGCTCTCTTGCTGGCCCCTAGATCAATTTAAAAACTAATTTGTCCTTTATTTAATTATATATTGACCCCTTAAATGCATGTGTTTATTTTGAACTTTATTTAAAATTATGTACTAAAATTTCAGAATAATTTGGCTTTCTAATCAGAATTGAAGATTTAATCATTTTGGTTTTGAGATTGATTGGAATTGGAATAAAGTAATCCAAGTTGTATAGTTTGAAAGATATTTTGGATATTATAAGATTATGGAGAATAGAGGAATGTTTTAAATAAATATATACAATTTCATTATTATAGTGTTATTTTTGTAAAGTGTATTGTTTTTTATTATCATCTTATGACTCAGGCTCTATGTTTCCGTGATACTTTAAATTAAATGTGTTTTGAATTTCAGCAATGGCCACAATCAGAAAGTTCATATGCATATGGTTGACCTTATGAGCTCTATTATTTGTGAAGGGGATACAGTATCTCAGGAGCTTTTGGATACAGTTTTAGTTAATCTAGTTCCTGCCCATAAGGTGAGTAGTAATATGTACTAAATGTTTCTAAATACTATGAATATATCTAAATTTATGTTTACATTCGAAATATAATTTATCCTACCTTAGCTTTAATCTTAATAGTGTGCTGAGTAATAGTAATAGTGATACTGTTTAAAGTATAAGATGTGTTCAGTTATTAGTTACTCATTAAATGAGAAGAAATAATTCCTGAAACAAAATATCAGAATAATTCAGTTTTTTATTTGCAGTGTATTTCAGAAGATGAGTTGAAAAAGAGCTTTGCATGCAGTTGCACGATTTTATATGTTAGAAAATGGAATCAGTTAGGGTCTTAGCTACAAGACAGTGATAGCATAGTGAGTGAAATTAAAAGAAGTTTTTACTAATTGGAAGATGACAGTGTTTTTTGCCTAAGTATCATTAGTAAAGATGGATCCTTTAAAATTTTTTTTCCCTGTTGGTGTTTTGATTTTTGAAAATGATGGATTGTCCTGTAGGCAGTTAAAAATAATGGTTCTGTGATTTAGAAGGGGTTTAGACTCTGGAGAAGTATACAGAAATCACTAATATGATCCTCTGTTTGAATTTAAGAACTTTCTGCCAAAATATAATCTTAGTCTGCAGTAGCATAGCATTAATATGAATATTTCAATAAAAATGACTTCATAATCTAAAGTTTCAAAATTTAAAATAATTATACCAGTGCTGAAAAGTAAGTAGACACTATAAATTAAAAGTTCAATTTAATGTATTTATTTAGTCAATGTTGCTGGCATGTTGTAGGCTCTTGAGTTGATACCATCTTTCTATTCCTTTGCTGTCTGGTGTCATTCCTACTGGTGTTCAGCTGTGTGTGGCTGATTTTATCATAACTACCTAGTCCAGCATTGTCTGTGACCTTGGTGATCATAAGAGAGACGTCGGCAGGGAGAGAAGGTCTTCCTCAGGATCATTCAGCCACCTCCATCATCTTGGTACCTCTTACATGTAGGATACCTGTTATGTTTTTAATTAGAAGAACTGTAAAAGCCAGTTAGGGGCATAGAATCCAAACTGGGCCAAATGCCTCAACCTCTGTGCCTAAATGCTCAGGTGGGCTAGGCTAGGATCATGAATTCAAATAACTATAGAGGAGGACTGGGCTTCTAGCAGGAGATGTAGACCATTCTAGTGGGGTACCTGATCATATTCCCAGCCCTGCCATCTGGGGATTACGGTCATGCTAACATCTCTCCCTTCTAGATGCAGATCATGGATTCATATTGGGTTTTTGATTCAGCGGTGGATATGTTCCAAGTATTAATATGTCCAGTCCACTGTCAAGAAAAAGACTTCGTGGGGTAGGGGATAGGCTTTATTTTCTGGACTGAATGTAGAGCCTCAAGGGTAGAGCATTTATTTGCCTGCTGTATGTGGGGCAATGGACTTGATCCCCAGTGCTGATACAATAATATAGTCGTGCATACTAACAGCCCTTTCCTGAGTGTACATTGTTTGATTTTTGTTTTGTTGTTGTTGTATAGAGATACTTCTACAAACTAGTATTCTAAGACCTAACTCCAAGAATACAATAATTAGAATCATCTCATCAGCTAGTATTTGTAATTCTGTCCTTTGCTTACTATGTTTAGTTTGGACTAGAACTTTCTCAGGTGAAAAGTTCTATAGCCCTGGCATAGTTTCAGTTCTTAGTAGTTTAGTGAATGTTTATTGTCTGAATAAACATGCTAATAAAAGTTTTAATAAAATAAATTTATTTAAATGGATTAAAAATAAAATGCTTATGTGTATTAATCATAAAAAAATCCCACTAGACATGAAAGGAGAAGGTAGAGACAATCTTAATAGAAATGAAAAATGGTCATTAAAAGTACAATCCTTTTTTTTTTTTTGGTGGAACCAGGCCCTTGCACTTGCCCAGCAAGTGCTTATTCTATTGAGCTATCTCCCTGGCCTCAAGAGTACAATCTTGATTATATGTGGAAATATTTTGGGATCTGTGAGATGAATCTGTGGCAATTGTAACAGGTATCAACAATGATAGAAAAAAATGTGAACACTAAGATCTAGTTCATTTAGTGGTAGAGGTGGTATTTTATAAAAACTAGCTTAAAATTCTCCAGAACTAGTGGAAAGCTTGCCTTTATGGCTTAGAAAGAAAAAAAAAGTATCACAAGCAGAATAAAACCTAAATCCCTGTGCTGGCACAGAAAAAAATGAGGAGCATCAGAATATGCTCCAAGTATTGTCTGGAAAAAATGAGGAGCATCAGAATAGGAATAACACATAAAGCATGCAGAATGCAAAAAAGTACAGCCTTTAAAAACGAAATGAAGGATGAACTGATGGCTGACTTCTCCACTGAGTGGATAGATGGCCAGATAATAGTGGAAATAACATTCCCAACATAGTAAGAAAAAATACTCATCAAACTATAGTTCTATATCTAGTTTGTTAAATGAGAGCATCACATAATCACAAATCCTTCTTGAAAGAACTATGAGTACTTTACAGTGAAGAAAATTGAATTTTTAAGTATTAACAAATAGTTTTATTTAGTTTTTCCCCCTTTTGTTTTTCATTTTATGCAGGGTCTCACTACACAGTTTGGACTGATAGTGTTTCTCCTGTTTTCAACCTCCCAGTGCTGGGATTATAGGCATGCACCACCATGCCCAGACTCGGTCTGGCTCAGTGTACCCCAGGGGCGGTGCACCAGTGTGGTATGTGGTACTGGGGATTGAACCCAGGTCCCAGCGCTTGCCTAAGCAGGAAGAAGTACTCTTAATAAGGATGAATATATAGAATATTTTATTTTTTATTTTTTGGCTGAACCAGGCATTGAACTCAGGCCCCTGTGCTTGCCAGGCAAGATCTTATTCCACTGAGCTATCTCCCTGGCCCCTAATATATAAAATAAAAACAGTAGTGCTAATTCTGATTAAGAAGTATTAACAAATTGACCCTAAACCACTAGGTGAAAATATTATGTAAGATTTAGTGTTTAATGATCTTATTGATGGTCTGGAATATTTGGATGTGCTGATTAGCTTTTTACTTTTTACTTTATTTATTTTGAGACAAGGTCTCACTGTGTAGTCCAGGCTGGCCTTGAATTTACATTGTAGCCTAGGCTGGTCAGAAACTCACAATCGTCCTCCTGCCTCAGCTCATGAGTGCTGGGATTATAAGTATATGCCACCATGGCTGGCAGCTTTGAACTTTAAATGAAGTATATTACTCTTAAAATTTAAAGATTATAAGAAAAGTGAGTGGTAATGCATGCCTATAATCCCAGCATTGGGGGTGGGAGGGGCTGAAGCATAGGAATCATCAAGATTTCAAAGCCAGCCTGAACTATGTCGCAAGACCCCACCTGAAAACAACAAAAGCAAAATGGGGTAGTATGTGGGGAGAAATGCAGTAAATGTTAAGTGGCCTAAATATACTATTTATATTTAATAAGACAAGTAATGAGATTATCTTGAAGATAATCCAACTTTTTGATAGTATTAATAGAAACAGCTAAAATATAACTATAGAAAGTTGAACGTGAAAAGTTGGATAGCATCTTGTCAGACAAATACAAATCAAATTAAAACTGAAGGCTGGGGATATAGCTCAGTGGCATAAATGCCTGACTGGTAAGTGCAAGGTCCTGAGTTTGATTCCTGTTACTCCCCACCCAAAAAAGGTAGCTAAAATTAATATTTTAGATAGTAGTTTTTACTAGGTAAATGCTTTACTAATTAGAGGTTTAATGGTTAGGAATATTTTTAAATTGGTAACAACCATGAAAGTATGTAAAGCATAAATTGAAAGAATTATGAAGACAAACAAATCCATAACTTTTGATTATTTTAACATATTTCCCATTGATTATAAATCAGGTAGACCTAAAATATATAGGAATTGGTGAATTTGAGACATAAAACTGCAGTAACATATCTTGAGAAAGCAAATTTTACCTTTAGTATAGTAATGATCACTAAAATGCTATATATTAAAATTTGTGGGATGCAGTTCAAATAATTTTTAAATGTATTTAAGTGTTCAACTTGAAAAATTGTAAAATGTTGACAAGATTAAGAAAAATGTGTAAGAGGGAAAAACCAGAGGGCAGAAATGGAGCACATAAAAAATAGACATTCCATGAAAATCCCAAATTGGAAATTTGAGAAATGTATTTAATAGGTAAACACTTTTGTATATTAAATCACAGAAAGGGAGACGATAGTATACACAGTTTGAGCATGAGATGAAGAATATCATACATAAAGATAATTCCATGAATAATATTTCATACTAACATTTAAATTAGACAAGATAAATTTCTAGAAAATAAAACTTGCCTTGTTTATTTTTTGAGGAAAAATCTTAGATACTTTAGCTGATAAAAAAAAAAAAAATTGGTTTTTAAAACTGCTGCCCATGGCTGGGGAGATAGTGCAGCAGTCTAAGTGCCTACCTACAAGCACAAGGACCCAGGTTTGATCCCTGGTACCATATGCAGTAACCAAATAAATAAATTAAAAAAAAAAGAAAGAGAGAAAACAACTGTTTCTGGTATTTAAAACAAAACAAAACAAAAAAACAGCTACCTGTAAAACAGAGAATTCTTTCCCCCAAACAAAATATTTAAAACAAAACAAAACAAAAAAACAGCTACCTGTAAAACAGAGAATTCTTTCCCCCAAACAAAAGTAGCGGGCCCAGGAGATGGCTTGCCTGGCAAGCACAAGGGCCTGAGTTCAATCCCTAGTTCTGCAAAAAACAAAAACAAAAGCAAAAAATACCCAAGAATGAATTTCATGGGTTGGCCCATTAGCTCACTTGTTTAAGTGTCTGCTTAAGCAAAGCAGTCAGTGTCAGAATGCTGTGGTTTGATCCCTGGATCCTTGTGCCTTACCAGACCTGCCCTAAAGGCACAAGTGAGGCAGTCAAAAAAAGAAAAAAAAATCCATCGGGACCAAAAGTAGCAACAGTGGCACTCAAACAATGAAAGACTCCTAGGGAGTTCTGTTGATGAGTTATGTGCCGGGTAGTTTTGGTATTTAGCAAAATTTGAGATTATAGAAAAGAGGGAGATAACCCCCAGTTCATTTTATGGAGTATACTCTTCCTAAGAAAAACTGACAAAAGTCAGTCCCAGAAGAGAGGTAGTTTATGAATACAGCCATGTAAATTTAAATAATAATAATGGCTTACACAGTGATTGAAAATGATATCAAGAACAATTACATTGGTTTTATTTCATATGTACAGTGGTGGATTGGTATGAGAAAAATTTTAAGACTAGACTAAGATAATTGTCTAAAGAAACAGACCAAAAAGAAGTCTTAGTAAACTGAAAACTGGAAAAACTAGTTGTAATTTGTGATAAAAGCTCTTAGCAATTTTGAAATAGAACTTTCTTAAACTAATAAGAATATCTAGACAGTGTACTTCTTAGTGAAATATTGAAACATTCTGTCAAAAAAGGAAGATTATAAAAATGTTTAATTGAAGAAATATCCCAAAAATGCTATTTCTAATCAGCATTATATTAGGAGTATTAACCCTTCAATACCTGGTTGGTGTTCCATTTTTGATAACATCCGTAGGAGTGGAACATAATTAAATTTTTTCTTTTCAAATTCTTTTTCTTAGACTGGGTGTGGTGGTGTGTACCTGTAATCCCAGCACTTGGGAGGCTGTAAACACGAGAATCACTATGAGTTTGATCTAGTAGTGAGACCCTGAACACCTTGCAGACTTTTCCCTAAAATACAGAAAAAAAAAATTTCTTTTTCCTTCAGTTTTTGTAGATAATACATGAATTTCATGTAAAAATTTAAACAATTACAGTTTTTGGCATACATAGGTTAAGTTAGTAGGATGAAACAAAAAAAAAGATTTAGAAAGATGAAACAAAACATTATTCATTGATATTGTACAGAAAACAAAGCAGTATAAACATACTTTTTTTTGAATAAATGGAAAAATTGGTAAAGTGGCTTGATATGAGGTCCATATAAAAATCTATGAGCACAGCTTTAAGATTTTCATTTTTAGCTTTAATAAAGATATAATTTAGTTAGAAATTAACATGATCTGCTTTTTTCAACTTTTCAGTTGACTGAAAGGCATAATAGAAAATTTAACATGTTGAGAGATTTGATATGGAATGAGATTCAATATACTAATGGTGCCAAATTTTGGCATACAAATTGATCAAGATACTATGTTTTAAGACGGTTGGCTACTCATGTGGAAAATAACATTGTATTCCATATTGTATATAAAAATAGAATATAGTTGGAATGAAGATCAAAATTTGAAACAAATTTTATTTGGAAATAAACATTTTTATAAATTCAATGTTGAAATGTATTTCTTAAAAGATATAGAACGCATATATATATTTTATGTATATATATATATAAAAGACATATTTGATTTCATTAAAACTTTTTACATATTGAGATATCATATTGTGAAAAGATAATACCCTAAGATATGTTATACATGTAATTAATTGGCAAAAGTTTATTAGTGTATAGCAGTGGTGGCAAACCTGTGACATCAGTGCTACAGTAAGTTCTTTTTATCATTGAAAATTCTTACGGCATTGAACTCACTGTGTAGAATAGGCTGGCCTCAAATTCATGGCAAATCTTCCTGCCTCATCCTCCTGAGTGCTAGGGTTACAGTCATGTACCACAATGCCCAGTCTTTGTAGTAAAATACTAAATATCAGTTAGAAACGGAGTAGTGCAGTACATCAGATATCAGGGCAGGCAGGTCTAAAATATGTGAGTAAAGACTGAATTTAAGGTCATATACTCACCGATCCTGTTCTGGGATATGCTTAGCTCCTAGTAGTAATTGCATTAGATTTTTGGTCTGTCATCAAAATCTCTGAGAAACACATTTTAGGATACTTGTTTTTTTTTTTTTTTTTTTTTTTTTTTTTTTTTTTTTTTTTTTTTTTTTTTTTTTTTTTTTTTTTTTTTTTTTTTTTTTTTTTTTTTGGTACTTTATGGTTTACTATGTATTGTGTTCCTTGTATTATTGAACTTTCCTATGTGCTACAGTATATTTGATTTTCTGTAGCTAAAAGGGCCTCCCATCACCCCCACTCCCCTTCTTTTACTTCTGGCTCCCTACTGCTGCCCACAATATATAGTTCAGTTTCTCCTCTCAAGATGTTTTGTTACTTCTGGACCTGGCTGGCATCAACATATATTTGTACTCAACTGAACTTATTTTAGTTTGGGTTAGATTTAGAATGACATCTCTCTTAATATGTTCATTAAACATTTCTGTTTTGCATTTTGTTATGAACAACAATTTGAAGAGTATAATTATTGTTGCCTACAAGGGGTTATGTGAAATAGCTAGATTTTCTGAAGAAAAAAAGGGGTAGCTCTTTCTTTTATAGATAGTTTCTCATTCATTTACTTAAGAGTAGCCTTTGAATACAGATACATTTTGGAGGCAGAGCTCAGTGGTGAGCATTGTTCTAGCAAGTGTGAGGTCCTGGGTTCCATTCCTAGCATCGCAGAAAAACCCAAACCAGGACACACACACACACACACACACACACACACACACACACACACGTGCACACACACATTGTTTATGTTTTTCAGAATTTAAATAAACAAGCATATGATTTGGCGAAGGCTTTACTGAAGAGGACAGCTCAAGCTATTGAACCGTATATCACCAATGTAAGTCTTATAATTGCTTGTAAGAATATTTAAATCAAAATTTAAACACAAAAGCAAAATTTAAGCAAGCAGCATATACTTTTAAAATGTGTTTTTAAACTATAAGTAGTGTATTTTCTTTTTTTAAAAATTATTCTTGGTTAATATGGAAGTTTATATCATCTTGTTTGTTCATTTTTCTTCTTTCAAATTGCCTCTGACTTAAAATAGCTCTTATTTTGGTTAGGAAGACACTGTTTGTAATGTAAGAGGTAGACTTAAGCATAAGTAGCTAAAACATGGAATGTGTCATTATTCAGAGAAGTTGCTTACAGCTTTTTGGAGATAAAATGGATTTGTACAACAAGATGTTATGAATACAATAGATGATATAAACTAATGAAACTAATAGCAAGTAGAAATCAGAGGCAAGTGTAACTGTCACCTGTAATTTGGTGAAAGTTGCTTGCTATCACCACAGGAAATATATAAATTTACTTTGTTGAAAAGGAAGATTGTAATGGAATGAGCCCTTTGAGTATCACCTCACTTGTACTTACAATTTGTCACAACCTTTAGAAGAAATTAATTTTATCCATTTGATTATCTTGTAGAAGTTTATGATATTGCTAGGCTTTATTTTTTCTTCATAGTTCTGTTGAGTTGTGCTCTCCAGGTGGTACTGTTCATATTGTATTCAATGAGTGGTGCCTCCTGGATCACCGGTCTAGCATATAATGTTCTTAATGGTCCATGGAGTTGGTTAGCAGATATGTATATATATTTGCTAAACAAACAAACAAACAAACAAGAAATACATATATATATATATATATATATATATATATATATATATGTATTTCTATATATATATATGTATATATATATTTTTTTTTTAGACCTGTTTTCTGCTTTCATTCACCTCTAAACAAGTAAAGGATGTAAATTTGTCTTTAACAAAATGAGCCCTTTTATTTTTTTAAATTTTTTTAATTTTTTATTTTTTATTTTTGGCAGAACCAGGGATTGAACTCAGGCCCTTGCACTTGCCAGGGAAGCGCTTATTCCACTGAGCCATCTCCCTGGCCCCTGAATGAGCCCTTTCAAAATTACTTATATAGTCTTCTGAAATTTATTGAAAGAGAATTTTTTTTCTTGTAGAATACAGTAATTTACAGTCAGGATATGAATGATATGAAAAGATGTTACTTTGAAAAGTAACATGTTTTCTAAAATAGTACCTTGATAAACTGGCTTTTATTTTTGGCACATGGTAGTTTAGAAAGATAAAATTTTCTTTGTAAGGGAATGGTTTTGAAAAGTGAACTTTCAAAAGCTGTAGGATCACATTTTATAATTTGTTCTATTGCAAAATTGATTGGGAACTCCAAATACTGGTTTTTGCAAATTTTTCAATGTTGGATGTTGGTTGAATTGAGTTCCGTTTGTCTTTCGCTTGCTTTGTGTGCCTCTGAATGTTGAAATCCATGAACCAGTAGAATACACTTAAGTGAGCAATTCCTTTTGGTCCTTCTTTTAACCAGTACTGTCAAACCAGGTTTTTTTTTTTTTTTTTTAGGGGAACACTTTATTTTGATGCCTTTTTCTATTTGAGTGGAGTAATTAAGGAAAAGTGAATGAAGTGATGACATTTGCTTGGACTTGGATGATTAAGTTTATTATCCTTCTCATTTTGAGAGATGTGTGAAACTATTTATAATGCAAGTTGGAGAAGGACCCAGGGAAACACTTTTGAGCAATTGCCGATAAGTCAGTGTATAAACATTTCCTTAGCGCTTTACACCTGCTGTTCTTCTGGGATTTCTTGTTACATCCTTTATCAGAAGGTGAGGGACCAGAGGTAGAGGACTTAATAGAGTGATCCTAGCACTTGCTCAATTATGTATTTGTAGTGACTTGTCCATTATTTTCTTGTATCTCTGTTTTCTTTTCCTGTTCTGAGGCTTGTCTAAGAAGTCAGGATTACTTCTTCCTTCTTTAAGTTCTTTATAAATCTAAACTAATTTTTGACTTTAAACCTATATAATTACATACAAAATCATTTGTTAGTGAACTGTCTTGTAGCAGTATAAAAATGATAATGTTAGAAATGACTTCTCAGCTGAGCATGGTGGCGTATACCTTTATCTCAGCCTTTAAGAAGCCTGGGCAGGAGAATTCTGAATTTGAGGCCAGGCTGTTCTACATAGTTACTTCAAGGCCAGCCTCAACTACATAGCAAAATCCTGTCTCAAGACATATTCTTCTCCACTGGCCTACAGGAAATCATTGTCAGCTCTTTTGGACTTAAGATGGGATAGCTATTGTTCATTTATTTTCCTTGCATAGAATTATCAAGAAGTAACAAGATCATGAGATAATAGTAATCTCCCGTTTTCTCTTGTTTATACTCTTGTGTCTGGAGAACTTTGTGTTTTGATTTCCATATGCAGGAGGCCTAAGGTGTCCTCAGGCCCAGAAAGGACAGAATGAATTGACTTTTTCTTTGCCTTTTGTTCTGTTGGAGCCCTGATCCTTTGGATAATGCCTATCCACATTATGAGCAGTCTTCCCCACTTTGTGTTGGAGTTAGTCTTAGAAAAAAAAAATTAAAAAAAAATAAATTTTAAAAAAATAAAGAATTTTCAAAGAGAATATAATAAATGTAATTTGAAATAAATTACATTTGATAGGAACTTTATTGATGTTAATTGATTATCTAGTAGAGATGATCTCTTCATGTGTATAAGATACATTCCATGTTTTTAATCTGTTCATATTTATATAGCATTTACCCACTTATTAGAAAATATTTTGATATGTAAAGTTTGACTGAATAAAATAATGAAGTATTTAATTGAATAATAATTAAGAGTTGAGAAAATCCATTTTAGCTATGATATTTCTACTAATGTGTTTTTTTTATGGTGTTTCTACTAATGTTTTCTTTTTTCTTAAAAGTTTTTTAATCAGGTTCTTATGCTTGGGAAGACATCTATCAGCGATTTGTCAGAGCATGTCTTTGACTTAATTTTGGAGCTCTACAATATTGATAGTCATTTGCTGCTCTCTGTTTTACCACAGCTTGAGTTTAAATTAAAGGTAACTATTGTAACAATAATATGATTCTATTTGCCAGATTAACAAATATAGAGAGCCAGGGAGATAGCTCAGTAGAATAAGCACTTGCCTGGTAAGCTCAGGGTCCTGAGTTCAATCCCCAGTACCGCAAAAAAAAAAAACAAAAAAACCCCAGAAAACTATTATCTGCTATTCACCCATATTTACAATAAATAAACAATACACAGTAACATAGCATTCTGACGTTCCTCAGTTATTTTTCTGAATTCTGCTGCAACTATAACCCAAATACTGAAAAGATTGAGCTTATATATAAGGAATGAAGTAAGGTCAAGAAAAACATGCAGGTCAGTAATTTAGGTACAAGTTTGTTTCTCATTTATTTTAGCGGGCCCTAAATTGTGAATACCTCTGACTGTCTGAGTAGATTTCCATGAACCAAGTCTTAAACATTCTATGAATTATGAACTTTGAGTACACAGATTTCAATGTACTATAAAAGAATGGGTCATTAGGACTCTTTTAAAATGGTTCCTTAACAAATCTTGCTTAATTCAGACAAAACAGTTTTTTCCTCTTAGTTTTCTTAATTGGGCAGGAAAATCATCCACAATGACAAAATTTTTCTTTTAAGGAATATTGCAAGTAAACTGAGCATTTATATGATACAGATATATTGAAATAGCTTTGTGTATAGCTGCTTTGAAATTATTCTTATAAACTGGCCAATTAACCACAGAATCATCTAATTTAAATGATTACAGCTTCAAGAAAAATGATATATTTTTCAGATTGCTTAGAATGATGGCATTGCACAGACATGGTGTTATCACTGCTTTTGTTTTGGTAAATGTATAAAAACAAAACATTTATGCATTTTATTTATGCACACAAAAAGAATCTTAGAATTGTTACTGGGGTTTGGGGGTGCTATGGGTTCTTTTCCAGAGATCTTTCTAGGTTTTTGTTATACTGAACAAAGAATTGGGCAGGAAAAATGTAAGAGGTAGGAAGATTTTGTATTTATGAGTGACAAGAAAGAAAATAGGCTCTGTAGAATGAATGGGGGCAAATTAAAGGTAGAAAATAAAATATAGAGTGAGAATGGGCCACTGAAAAAGCTCACAGTGGTGGCTGCATTTTAGTTTTGAGAGTAGTTTTGACTGAATGTATAGGTGGGGGGGTATTACTGTTACTTAATCAAACTCCTGTGTCATGCCTGTATGTGTATCCTCTAGTGCCTGACTTGATGCCTTATAGTTAGTAGGCATGTAATAAAGTATGAGCAGGATGATATTTTCCTCCATGTTAGCAAGTTGTAAAGCTCAGAGATGTATAGCTTACATAGATAGTAACATTTTCTTGATCTCTTGATTGGGCAATATTAATAGTTTAGTAGCTATTATCCACAAAGAGTGAAATGTTTTCTCATATTCATTGCCTTCTAGCTATTATGTTTCTTTCCTTTTGTTTGTATATATATTTAGTACAGAGTCGACAGGATCTCACTACACAGCTCGAACTAGTTGTGATCCTCCTGTTTTCAGCCTCCTGACTGCTGGGATTATAGGCATGTGCCACCATGCCTCGTCTTATATTTCTTTCTTAAATTGAAAATTTGTCTACTTTTCATATAGACATTGAAATTTTTTGGTAGGATGTCCCTGTATTTTGATATTGAATTATGCTGTAAAATGGTTTCATTTGCAGAACTAGGAAATATACTTTTCTTTCAAATCATGCAAAAATCAAAGTCAATTTATTATCTTTGTTGGATCCCAATATACTACCTAGAAAAGTTCTTAAATGATTTCCATGTAAATTTATTTTGAAAATTTTTCTCTTTTAAAATCAAAATTAGGGGCCGGCCAAATAGCTCAGTGGATTAAAACATCTGAAAGCAGGTACAGCTGCAGGGGCTGGGGGTTCGATCCCTGGGCCTACTGTGCTGGCCCTGTCCCTGGGGTATTCTGAGATGGCATTTGACACTAGGTGTGGTGGTGCAGTGGAGTGTACCTGTAATCCCAGCTCTTGGGAGGCTGTAAACAGGTGGATCATGAGTCTGATTTAGTAGTGAGACCCTGAACACTCTGTAGGCCCTTCCCTAAAATACCCTCCCCCAAAACCAAAATTAAAAAATGTTCACATTAGTAGCATGACTATTCCAAATAACCATTAAATTATTCTTGGTTCAGTTTGGAGTATATTTTTAGTGTGTTTCTCAACTGAGTTGATTAATTGGTCTCCTGCCCCTTTTTAAATGTAGCTAGCAATTTTGATGAGACAAGATAGTGACACTAATAATTTGTTGATTTTTATGATTTTTTTCTGTAAAAATATAGACTTCAATGTTATATGCATTTTCTTACACATTATGAAAAATATATAATTAAATAAATTATCATCCCTGCTTTCAGACAACTAAATATCTAGTATGAGAGGAAGAGGAAAAAAAATCTAATAAGAGGTCAGATATTATAAACCATAAAGACACAGCTACATATAATTGAAGCAAAGGAAATAACATGCAGAAACATACAGAAGTAGGAAGGTGCTAGATCAGTCTGTGGAACACAGATACCTAGAAGATAACTTAAAGTAAGTTTAAATCATTCTTTATTGCACATTAGAATCATTACTTGTGGAACCTTAATAGATTTCCAGGTGTTAAGCCAGAGCAGTTGAATTAAATTTTCTGAGAGTAAAGTCTAGGCATTTAGGTTGATGGGCTGCTTGTTTTGAAGCCTTGGCAGTAAAACTGGGGCTGAGAATTACTAATTTAGACAAGTAAAAAGATGAGTTAGGTCCTATTGATGGGGCTTTTAAATGTAGGTTGTGGTATTGGTTAAAAAGAAAAAAAAAATGTGTAGGGTTAGAAATTGTTGAATGTTAGTGCTATTTGATGTAGACTTAATTGCCTCACTTTATGTTCAAGACTAGTATTGTGACTTGCTCATTCATTTAACCATTGTGTCATTTAGTGGTGGTATCAACAACAATAAAATTCGTATTTCATTCCCAGAGTGCCTGCATTATAGTATATAAATTCTAAGTTTTGAATGTGCAGGGCTTCATTAGGCTGTTGAATTTCATTTAGGAATCTGTGAGACATTTATATTAAAAAACAGTATAGTTATACAGAGTTACCTGTACTGTAGGCCTGACCTCTATTATTGTTACTAAAAACTAATTTTTCAAAGGCCCTTAGCAGCTTGTTGAATTTGACTCTGAATAGATGTAAACTTCAATTGTAGGAAGACCCTCTAACATCTGATCAGACATTTAACTGTACATCTATTTTTATGTATAAAGTACTGCTTTAAAGTAATTTGAAATGATCTTAACACTTGACATTTAATTTTGTGAAAATTAGAAGCAGATTTAGATAACTATTAAAAATAATTTATTTTTCTAGCCATATAGAACGGAAGCCAGGAACTCTTTGTTATTAGGTTTAGTAGTTTATGGAATTAATTTATAAAAAAAAGTTTAAAAATTCTTATTAAAATTTTTGTGAAGATTTTAGTGAGCATTTTAATGTATTTTTTTCACTTGGAGTCATGGAAGATAAGGGATGTGACATGGATGGGCCATGTTTTAGTATGATTCATAGCTTTTAAATTGATGTTGTGTGTTTTTTTTTTTTATTTTTAGAGCAATGATAATGAAGAACGACTTCAAGTTGTTAAACTACTGGCAAAAATGTTTGGGGCAAAGGATTCAGAATTGGCTTCTCAAAACAAGCCACTATGGCAGTGTTACTTGGGCAGGTATATGACTTTGCTTTGTGGGTAAAAGCAACTTATGTTTATATGTACTTATAATTTTTAAAAATGCCATCCAGAGAACTTTTGTAGACTGTGGGCAGCCTGCAGGACTCTGGTAAGTTCTGACCTCCTTTAGCTACCAGTGTGCAGGTGTGGAACTTCTGATGCTGTCGAAACTTTTAAGAACTTAGATGGATTCCAAGTGGCCTGTGGAACTCTGGGTGATTACTAGGAGCTTCAAAAATGCCAAAATGCAGGAGCAAAAGTTAGTCTCCCACCCACAATAAATCCAGGAGACAATAACACAAGAACTTGGAAGTCACACATCTGAAATCTCTGAAATGATAGCAACTGAAGTAAAGAAACAAGCCCATCAGGCTATAGAAGAAATAAGATCATAAATAAATTTTCAGGTTCAAAAAGAAAGGCCAACAATAGTGAAAGACTTGTTCAGTACAACTAAAGAAGACATAGATAGAAAATACAATATAATATAAAGAATAACTGAATCCAAGTGTTGGTTCTTTGAAAAACTAAATAAAATTGATAAACCTCTAGCCAACCTAATCAACAAAAGGAAAGAAAAAACCCAGATTCATGCATTAATGAAAGAAAAAGGTGAAATCACTACAGACGAAATTCAGAAGATCTTTAATACTTACTTCTAATATCTTCACTCTCACAGGGTGGAAAACATAGGAAATGGACAGTTTCCTAGATACATTTGAAATGCCAAAACTGAGTCAAGAAGTTACACAAACTCTGAATTACCCAATGTCAAGAAATGAAATTAAAAATATAATAAAAAGATCTACCAAAAATGAAAAGCCCAGGACCCAATGGATTCACAGCACAATTCTACAAGAAATTTGAACACTAATGCCAACTTTTCTCAAACTCTTCAGTGAAGTTGAAAGGGAGCAGTTGTTGCAAATTCATTCATGGGGACAAGTATTACTCTGAATCCAAAACCAGAGAAAGATCCAACTAAAAAAGAACTACAGGCCAATCTCTAATGAAAAAAAAATCCTGAATAAAATACTAACAAACAGTGCAGCAAATCATCAAGAAGATTATACATCATGACCAAGTTGGATTCATTCTGGGAATGCAGAGATGCCTCAGCACACACAAATCCATGAATGTAATACATCACATAGAACCAGGAACAAAAACTACATGATCATCTCAATAGATTCAGAAAAAGCTTTTGACAGAGTCCAACACTCATTCATAATAAAAATTGGAGTAGATGGTATACATGTCAACCTGATATAAGCCATCTATGAGAAACCAACAGCGAACATCATACTAAATGGGAAAGAACTGAAGGCCTTCACTTTAAAATCAGGAACAAGACAAGGATATCCACTGTCTCCACTCCTGTTAAATATAGCTCTGGAAATATTAGCCAGAGCAATTGATAAGGGAGAGAAGAAATAAGGATTGGAAAAGAAAAAGTGAAATTATTGTTTGCAGATGACATGCAAATAATAATCTTTTACATAGAGGACCACAAGATCTCTACTAAGAGTCTTGTAGATTTGATTACCAAATTCAGCAGTGTAGCAGGAAACAAAGTGAATTCCCAAAATTGAGTAGCATTTTTGTACACAAACATGAAATTAGGGAAATCATACTTTTTTATAATAACATCCAAAAAATTAAATATTTGTTAATCTCACAAAGGACATAAAAGGGGGCCAGGGAGATGGCTTCGTAGAATAAGCGCTTCCCTGGCAAGTGCAAGGGCCTGAGTTCAATCCCTGGTTCCACAAACAAAACAAAACACAACAACAGCAACAAAAGGACATAGAAGACTTACACAGGGAAAATTACAGTACTTTGAGGAGAGATTGACGTGGCTTTGAGAAAATAGAAATATATAGGAAGAACCAACATTGTGAAAATGGCCATATTCCCAAGATTGTTACACAGATTCAGTGCAATCCTGATTAAAATACCATTTGTATACCTCAGAGAGCTAGAGAAAACTTTCCTCAAATTCATTTGGAACCAGAAGAGACCTAGAATATCAGAAGCAATCCTGGGAAACAAAGGAAAATGAGTAGGTATCACAATCTCTGGCCTGAAATTTATAGTACAGAGCTAGTGTAATCGGCATGGTACTGGGATAGAGACAGACCTGAGGATGAATGGAATGGATTAGAAGATACGGATAGCACTTTTTGTAAACACACTCTGCCACATTTTTGATAAAGGGGCCAAAAAGACTTATTGGAAGGAAGAGTTTCTTTAATGGTGGTGGAAAAACTGGCTTTCCACATGCTGAAGGCTAAAACTAGACTCATGCTTTTTACCATGTACAAACCTACAGTCAAAATGGATCAAAGATATAACTATTAAAATAGAAACACTGGGGCCAGGGAGATCTCTCAGTAGAGTAAGTGCTTCCCTGGCAAGTGCAAGGGTCTGAGTAAAATCCCTGGTTCTGCAAAAAACAAAAACAAACAAAAAACCAAAACACTTAAGTCTTATGGAGGAAAGTGGAGGTAGAAATGTTAAAAGATATAGGGGTAGGTAGGGAGTTCATGAAGAAAAACCAAACTGCATAGGAAATCAAAGAATCAATAACCAGGGTCACATGGTTTTGAGAAATTTTTGCACTTTAAAGAAAATCTCCAACAGTGCAAAAAGAAATCCCACAAACTGGGAAAAAATTATAGCCAACTGTCTGTCTGACAAAGGCCTTATATCTACAACGTTTAAAGAATGAAAAAAATCAGCCTCCCCAAAATTCAAAGACCCAATCCCAAAATAGGAACCTGAGATGAATAAACACTTTTCAGAGGAAGAAATACAAATGGCAAGTAAATATATGAAAAATATTCAACATCATTGGTCATTTGAGAAATGGAAATTAAAACAACACTGAGATTTTGTCTCACCTCAAAAAGAATGGCTAACATCAAGAAGTAAGCCAATTAACAAATACTGGAGAAGCTAGGGAGAGAAAGGAACCCTTCTGCACTGTTGGTGGGAGTGCAGACTGATACTGCCACTATGGAAATCAGTGTGGAGACACCTTCATAAGCTAGGATTGGAGTTCCCATTCAATCCAGCTATTCCCCTCCTGTGTATTTTTCTAGAAGAACTGAAAACCTCATACTACAGTGATATATGTACTCCAATGTTTATAACAGTGAAATTTGTTAAAAATTCTGAAAACAACCCAGATGCCCATCAAATAAAGAATAGATGAAGAAGATGTATTTTTACCCAATGGAGTAAGCTATAAAATGGGATAAATTTGCATCTTTTGTTAGTAAATGGATGCAACTAGACAACATAAATGAAACAAACAGACCCACATAAGCAAAAATCTCTTAGTGTGAGAACCAGAAAGAGAAAAATGGAATCTGAAGGGTACAGTAGATACTGGGAAAAAGAACTTATTCAAAAGGAAAGAGTTACTTAGTTTGAGAAAGACGAGAGGGTGTGGCTGAAAGAGATTTATCTATGTAAAGAGGATGGTTTGGACAATTGTACTTTGTATTTCTGTTGGTCTATGAAAAGAAGCAGTTAATGCTTTAATTTCCGTCATCTGCTTTTTCCAATAGGTTGAATTTTTCCTCATTTTTGACTTTGCTTCTTCCAATTTTACATGCATATATTTGGTAATATGAATAATTGGTCGGAAGACAACACTGTATATTACAAGAAATACTGTGAAATTCATATTACTTTGTTAAATGAAATTCTGTATCACTTGTAATTTTTTAATTGTTTTGTGCTCTAAAAAGCAATAAAATATTCATCAAAATGCTGTCCATATTTAAGTTTTACTTAAGAGAGGAAAAATAGTAGACCATGTTTAAGTTATATTCTCTAAAATTATATAAATGCAGGATTATATTGAAATTTTGAGTTTTGATGGTTGACTGTATTTAGTTTACCTTTTATTTCATCTTATTTTGTCCTTACCGGGTTGGCTGGTTGTTCGTTCATTTTGAAACAGTCTCCTCATATAGTTCAGACTAACCCTGAATTCTGTACGTAGCCCAGACTGGCCGTGATCTTGTGTCAGTCCTCCTGCCTCAGCCTCCTGAGTACTGGGATTGTAGAAATACGTCATCATAACTGGCTATTTTTTTTTTTTTTTAATGTCACATTGTAAAAGCTGTCTCACATAGAATTATAATCATTAAATTAAAATTTAGGGGCTGGGGAGATAGCTCAGTAGAATATGTATGTACCTGGCAAGCACAGGGTCCTGAGTTTAATCCCCGGTACCAAAAAAATTAGTATTTGAAAGCAATAATGAATTCTGCCTGAAAAATGTTTGTTTGGGAGATATAGCTCCTACCCAAATTGTTTAATTAGATGATTTGGAGAAAAGGTAAAGATATTAACAGAATAAATATGTAAGTACATCACTTTTTCCAACTTCACATTCTATATTTCTTAAGGAAATAATAGACTTCTTACATGCTGAAGTTGGTTACAAACTGCCTTTGAGGGATTATGTATCATTTTTCTGTAGAGGGGTTAATGTACCTTTTCTGCAGCAGCTCATGGCCTTGAAAATATAGGGCAAAGTACTATAAATGTCCTGTCTGAAAGCTGTTTTGAGAGTATTAAAGGATTTTTATTCTCTCAAATTATTCTCATAACAAATACTTAAACTTAAAGACAGGTTTTTATTTTCTTTGTGTTGGAGTATTTGAATTAGTATCACTTTTCTTCTTATTTTAGTAATAGAACTGGCAGTGATTATAACTAATCTTTTTCCTTTTTTATTTGCTATGTTAGGATATAAGCCTGTATAAGAATTTATTGGGTTCCAAATTTTTTAATTTTACTTCTTAGGCTTTATTTAGCTCAATGTTAATGTTTAGTGAGAAAATTAAGGTAATATTAGTTCACTGTTATTTTCAACTTGATTTTTGTATTTTTAAGATTTTAAGTACAAAAAAAGTTATAGGGCACAGTATTTTGCCAGTTTATATTATACAACTCATTTTCAAGTCCTTTAGTATTTTTTAAGTTTTTGAAACAACAGTACACTTTTTTTTTGTCTTTTTGAGACAGGGTCTTGCTATGCAGTTCAGGCTGTCCTTAATCTCACTGTGTAGCCCAGACTGGTGTCAAACTCCCAAAAATCCTCCTGCTTCAGCCTCCTGAGTGTTGCAATTAGAGGTGTGCACTAACACACCTGGTTTGTTGTTCTTTGAGACATGGTCTTAGTCTCATCTTTGTCTTGAAATCATTATGTATCCTAGGTTGGCCTTGAATTCATGGTGATCCTCGAGCCTGAGCCACCTTTGTGATGGTATTAAAGGTGTGCACTCCCATACCTGGCGAATAGTATACTTTTAATGTATGGTGAAATATCATGTAATGAAGGGAATACATTCTGAGAATTACATTCTTCTTGATTTTGTTTTGAAAACATCCTAGTGTGAATTTATACAAATTAGTGTAGCTATAGTATCAGTGGACAATAGTTTTTAGCTCCATTTTAATCCTTTAAAAATTACTTACTTGGTATTGGGAATCAAACTCATGATCGCACACTTGCTTCCATTTTAATCTTAATGTCAAGTCACATACACATAAAACTGTGTATGTGACCTGACATTAACAGAAATGTTATTATGTGGTAGGTGGTTGTATAAACATCTAGTATATTTGAAAATTAGGATTTAAATTAATTCAGACTTTATAGGTTTTTGGGGAGGAAAATCCTAATGTAAACATATGTCACCATTCTATTACATTATATTCTTTTAATATTAATGACACCAACTCATATGGTATTAAATATTAACCCAGTCTTATTCTCTGGGTATAGTTTCTTAGAGGCTTGCCTTGCATGCAGAAAACCCTGGGTTTGATTTCTGGCAATGGCTCCCCCCACAGTAAATTAACAGCTGAACATTTTAGGACACCTTTTATTATATTTATGATTATAAGATACCTGTTTAGTTGTAAAATGGGGATATAGGTCAGTGGCCTAAGTGTTTGCCTGACAGCACAAGGTCTGGAGTTTGATCTCTGGTACTCTTGGAGGGTAGGGGAAGGTAAAATAGGAATTTGAACACAGATTCAAAACAAGAAACTATACAGACCCATAGGCTGGACTTGTAACATTTTTTGGTGAGGTTACTGTATTTCATAGAACAAGTTCTTTCTAGTAAACTTATTTGAGCTGGGTGTGATGAAGTACACCTATAATCCCAGCTATGCAGGAGATTGCAGCAGAAGGATTTCAAGTTTCAAATCCTTCTGGGAAACTTACAGTATTTGATCACTTACCTAGTATGTGTAAGGCACTGTGTTCAAGCTTTAGTACCAAAAAAGAAAAATCTTTTGAATTATTTGGTGCTGATTTTGAAGGCATTTTTTTTTTTTTTTTTAATGCGTTTAGTACAGGATATACAGGGTCTTACTACACAGATTGGACTTGTGATTCTCCTGTTTTCAGCCGCCCAAGTGCCACCATGCCCAATCTCAGTCACCATCTCATCAGGCCCTGGAAGCTGGGCTGGGCCTGGCATCGAAACCAGGTCCCTGCATCCTGCATCTGCCTAAGCAGGCATTTTAATCTACTGAGCTATCTGGCCAGCCCTAAAGGCATTGTTTTTCACATTTATGTAAATAAATTTTTTTCTGTGATGTTGGGTTATAAGATTTGGGAGCCTTTTGTTTTTATTAATCTAAGACATGAAGATAATGAATACTGGTTTCACTTTAATGTTGACCTATAAATTAAAAAAAATCACTTTAAATTCCATGATGAATTGATGTATATGGTCTTTGAGGGTCAATGGTATGGTTGAGAAATGACTAGACATCATATGCTTCATGACGCATCAGCGGTAAACAAATCTTGTTAAAAATTGAACCTTTATATGACCAGTTCTCCAGATTTAAGTACTAATAGTTAAGATTTAGGAATAAGAGGAATCAGTTCATCATCATCAAATGATCCAGTTAACAAAGTATAAACTCTGTGTGCTTGTAATCTCCCCCATATCCTTGTTCCAAGAAATGTAGAGTAATAAAGAGAGTCAAAAGTATAAGATGAAAAGAAATTGAATGGAATATTAATCAGTGACTTTTAATTTTCTTAGGTCCATAAATATGTGTAAAAATTGGCTTTTTTGTAAGTGGAAATGTTACAGTTGTGTGATTAACTGAATAGGAGTAATTTTGGGGTATAATTTGGGTAGAATCATGTGAGTATAAAGTAACATAGAGTTTATTGTGAAATTTGCTATGCATTTATGAATGTCCTGTATTTAAATACTTTGAAGAAAAGTTTTCTTTCAGAGATGCTATGGGACTTATATAATGTTTTTCTGAACTATTTATACACATATGTAAATTTCCATAAGCAGATATATTTGAAAGTATAATATTTGTAGGAAGCATTTTCTAATTGTGATTGTTACATTTGAGCCAGATGTGTATATTTTAAGCAGGCTCTGTGAATCATTTAGTTCTCACAGGAAATCACCTTATTTTTTATTTTTTCATACAATTTTTTCAGTGAAGAAATAAATATAAACTGAGTATAGATTAAACAGTTTCTTTTATTTTAAAGATCATTTTGTACCTTTATATTTTATCAGGTTTAATGATATCCATGTGCCAATTCGCCTGGAATGTGTGAAATTTGCTAGCCATTGTCTCATGAATCATCCTGATTTAGCAAAGGATTTAACAGGTATTGTATATATAAAACAACAACGATGCCTAGATGTTCTTCAGTGGAAAAAAAGAAAATAATTAATTTTATAGGGGGAAAATAATTTTGTTTTGATAATGAAGTCTTATTTTGATTTATCACAATGAAAATTGGTCTGTGATGGTAGAATTTTGTAGCATATGTCATAGGCTAGAAGCATTTATAAAAAGACAGGGTCTTTATGAATATCTTTTCTGGTTCTGTATGAATTTTAAGATGGTTTTCTCTAGTTCTGTGAGAAAATACTGTTGATTGGGATTGTATTAAATCTATACAACAGTTCTAAAGTAGGCTTCCCTTCTCTCCCCTTTCCTCCTGTCTCTGCCTCTCCCCTCCCTTTCCTTTTCTCTCTCTCTCTCTCCTTCCCTCCCTTCTCCTACCCAGCCAATATTTCTATTTTCTGTTCTCCTTTTTGATTTCTTTTTTCAGAGAACTGTAGTTTTTGTCTTAAAAGAGGTCTTTTACTTTCTTGGTTAGATTAATTACTAAGTTTTTACATTTTTGATGCTATTGGAAATGTTATTTTCCCAATTCCCTGATGAGTTCATTATTGCTGTACGGGAATGCTGTTGATTTTAGTATCTGGTTACATTGCTGAATTTGGTTATTAATTCAAGTAATTATTTTGGTTGAATTTTTTGAGTCTTCTATGTAAAGAAGACTTTTTGTTATCTGCAAAAAAAAGTTTATTTTCCTTTTTCCTTTCCTATATGTATCACTTTTCTTTCTTTCTCTTGTTTGATTGCTTTGGTTGGCGTTTCAAGTACTACAGTAGTCCCTTGCTATTTTGCATTTTGACTTTTAAGGACTCACTGCTTCATGGGTGTTCAAAAAAATAACAATTTAAATTATTTATCATGGCTTTTTTGCTATATTGTGAGATTTTGTAGTACCATACAGTATGTGTATCTTTAAATTGTGTAAATTTATGAGTTTAGAAAATTATTAAGAACAAGGGTTGGGGAGATAGCACAGCAGTCTAAGCGCCTGCCTGGAAAGTGCAAGAACCTGGGTTCCATCCCCATGCTGGCTCGTGCCAAGCTGGCCACTGAAACTTTGCATGGTGTTTTATGCCTGAAATCCCAGTGCTGGGCAGGCTGAGATGGGAGGATCACTATGAGTCTGAGTTGCATAGCGAGACCCTGCATCAAATAAATAATGATTTTGTTTTTTAAAAGAACATTAAAAGTGTTTTTAAAAGTGCAGTAAAGGTTTATAAAAGCATGGGGAAGAGTTTATAAAGCCTTAAAATATATACAAATATTAAAACAAAATGTAATGTCACTACTTTGCTGATTTTCACTTATAATGGGGGTGTCTGGAACATAACTGCTGCTATAAGTGAGGGACCACTGTAATTGAATAGGAGGGGTGATAGTACACATCTGTCTTATTCTTGATCTTTAAAGGAAAAGCATTCAGCTTTTCCACATTTTATATGATGTGAGGTATTGAGCTGTCCTAAATGGATTTTATCAGGCTGGACTTGACTCAGTAAGCAGCCTAAGCTGGCTTTGAACTGACAGGACCCTCCTGCCTGTGTCTCCTAAGTACTGGGATTACAGGCATGGGCCACCATGTCTGGCTAATGCGTATTCTTTTGTAGAGAAGAACATTCTGTAGCTATCTTAAGCACATTTGTTTTGTGGTATAGTTTAGCTTTACTATTTCTTCTTTGTTTAGTTGATTTGTTTTTGGAAGTGAGGCATTAATGTTGTTCACTATAATTGTGTTGATGTTTATTTGATCTTTATTGTCTAGTAGTTTTTTAAAGTTGTGTGAATATATGTATTGTTTGTAATTGTTAACTCTGACTGTTAAATTGCTTCCTTAACCTAATATGTAGTGACCTTTTTTTTTGCCTCTTCTGATGAGTTTTAGCTTGAATTTTACTTTGTCTGTGAATAAATTGCTACCCCTGCTAGTTTTAGAGAAGTACTTGTTCATGTAGTATTTTCATTCTTTGATTTTTTTGTCAAAAAATACACTATTAAATAATTAGGAATTAGAATGCAACAGCTGGATGGATTTCACTTTTTTGATCTGGTTTGCCATTCACTGTCTTAATTAGGCTTTTGAGACCATTTACAGTGAGAGTTATTATTGAAAGGTATTGACTTAATCCTCTCTTATTTTGTTGTTGTTGGCTCTTTTATTTTTCCTTTCTTGTTTAATTATCTCCTTTGCTGGATGTATTCATTTGATCTGATTTTTCTTCTTTTTTTTTTTGGCTTGTCTCTGTCTAGGATGTTTTTGTGGTTTTTGAGGGAGTGCTGGTTTGGTGTTCTTCAATCTGTTAAGGTGTTCTTTGTTGTGGAATATCTATTTCTTCACCAATTTTGAAATGTTTTTGAGTTCAAATTTGTTTTCTTTTAGGACTTGAAACACTGAAAGTTCTCTAGGCCTTGAAAATTTGTGTTGAAAAGTTGCTATAATTCTAATTGATTTACCTTTATAATTGATGTTTTGCTTTAATAGCTTTTAAAATTCTTTCTGTTGGATGTCTGAGATTTTGATTATGATGAGTTGCTGGGAACTTCTCTTTTCATCATAGTTATTTGGCACTCTGTGTCCCTTGTCTACCCATATTCCCTATACTGGAAAGTTTTCTGCTATGATATTTTTTGCTACGATTTCTGTAAATAGTTGTTCCCTATGTTGTTCTCTAATTTCTAACTCCACTTTGCCTTGGGCTAGTCTTAGCATCATCTACTAAATGTTGAATGAACTTTTTTTTTCTCTCAACTTTTTAAGGCTTTTCTGTTTTGTGTACAGTTTCTGAAACCCTATCGTCATGTTGGTTTTTTTTTTTTTTTTGCTGCTTATGAATTCTACAGAGTACTGTTTCAGGTATTTCTGTTTGACACCTTTTCATTGAGTCTATTTCTTTGGTAAATTTGTCATTCACGTTTTCAGTCACTTTGCACTTTCCTGTAAGCACCTTGGTCAGTTTGTATGATAGTTACACTCTTTTGATTGTATTTTAAATTAGGCTGTCTCCAATTTGCTTTTATCTCCATTAGTTCTCCTTAAGTATGCTTTGGGAGAGTTTGGAGTTTTTGGGCACATTTTATTACTTTGTTCTTTCCATATTCTTTTTTTATCTGTGTATGTCTTGGTTTGGGGGGTTAAACAGAGGCAATAGGATTTGCTGTTGATTCAGCATCTTTTTTTTTTTTTAATTTATTTTTTATTTTATTGAAGTACAAATATCAATCAGACAGTTTTAAGACACCTTAACAAGACAGATTCGATTCATTAATACATTGCAAACTGTTTTCATACTGTTTTGGTATCATACAAAGTTCAGCATGTTTAATCTTTTTACAGGATCTTTTTAATTATTGTCTGTTTTTGAAGAAGTGGTTTTTTTTTTAATTGTTTCAACCTATTCAGTCTAATTGGGCTGGACCCTTTCATGGAGAGAATTTCTAAATAACTACCCCTACCAAAATCACAATAGAAATAATGCAAAGGTTCATTCTTATGCAACCACTGGTAACAGCTGTTAACTGTTAACCCCAGCTGTCCTTGAACTTTTTATTCTGCTATGTCACACAGGCTACAGAGGATTTACACAAAGTAGCATAGAGGCAGTGCTGTGAATTTCTTACTAGTGTTTATATCTTTCCCAGGTCCCTTAGAAATAGGCTCTTGCTTTTTCACTGGTACTACAAATAAGTGCTTTATTCCTGTTTATTTCATTTTGTAGAAGATTCTGTCTTCTTTATCCAAAATATGGTAGTTGATATTTGGTTTTCCTTGCTTGAGAGAGTAACACTGAAACAGAATGAATTTTTTGTTTGGGACAGTAAGGTGGGTTAGTTTCTATCAGAGCATTAGTTCTGATATTTTAAACTTCTCTCAACCTTGCACTTTTTTTTAATAGTATAGGATTGATTTCTGATTATTATGATCACTTTACTTTCTTCATGTGAACCTTGAACTGTAGTGGTTGGTTTCCAATCCCACCTGTGCATTTTTACCAGTGCTTTTTTTCCCCCCTTCTTTCTTTTTGAGATAAGATCTTGCTGTGTAGCCTAGACTAACCTCAAACTTGGGGTTCTCCTACCTCACCTTCCTCAGTGCTTGAATTACTGATGTGAACTATGATACTTGGCAATGCTTTTCTTTTTAAACAATTAATAATCCTACTTATTTGTAATCCTCATAAAATTTGTAACATAATTTACTTAATACAAATAAAAGCAGTACTACTGGCCTAATAATAATATGAAGAGAAACAAAATGGAACTAGTTTATGATGTAGTGCTATATTTTTAATGTGCACATGCTTGGTTATATATTGACAGATGCCTCTGCATGTTTCTCAAATATTGATTCGAGAAATAATTGCATTATTATGGCTGAATAAGCACAGTAACAATGATAGGTATCTTTATTGTGTATTTAAATGTTATACATCTTTTAAAATTTGGTTTCATTGTGTTTTTTTTTCCTTAATTGTTATTCTGTGGGACTAGGTGGATAAAGAAAAATAGGAATTTATATGGTTACTTAAAGAGTTTAATGTAGACTTTGAATACAACTACATTTGTTCTATTTTTTTCATTTTCTTTTTTAAAAACATGAAATTTAACTATCTAACGTGTAAATGTTCAGTTTGATATATATTAGATGACATAGCAGATTTCTATAATGCCATAAATATTCTGATATCCCTAATTAGGTCTTCCGTCTTTCTCCCTCTGTTTCTTGATTTCCATTATCAAATAGTTGTTTTTGGATTCCACATATGTTGAATCATACAGTATGTATGTTTGTCTTTTTGAGGATAGAATCATATTTTTGAGCATTTTTTCTTGGTTTATCAGCCAATTCCTGTACCCTCTTGAGTAGTACATTCTATGATTACGTCATTGTTTATTTTTTTTCTGTAGGTAGTTATGAGGATTGTTTTAGTTTGGACTCTTATGATTAAGATTATTGTATTCTTTTATAAGTGTTTCCTTTGGGCCTGTTCCCTTCTTTCCTGTTTTGAAATAGGAATAAAATTGCTAGTCATATAGATTTATGTTTCATTTT
>PVKA01014504.1:0-52235 GCA_004027165.1 Ctenomys sociabilis
TATTTCCCATGACTTGAATATTACACAATGGATACATGTAACAAAGCAGAGTATAGCACTTCATGACATGTATAGATGTTATATGTCCAAATGTAATTTTATGTAAAATGGTATTTAATATAAAATTTAAGATACCATTTTAATTCAAATATAAATGTACAGCATAAGGATAATTATCTAAAACACTGTTGTAAAAATCACAACTTTGGAGAAGATTTTTAGAAAGTGTCTATATAGAGAATAACACAAAAAGAAAAACAAAGCAAATATAACAATGTAACCCATTTTGTAAATTTATATTAAATCTAAAAAAATTCACTTTTAAGATAAAATTCTAACAGTATGATAATAAAATATAGACTTTTAACTGTATAATATTTAAAATGGTCTAATGAAAAACTTTTAAATTACAATAAAATAAAAACAATGTACTTTGGCACATATGCTGAAGAAGAACATAGATAATTATTTTAGAAAGTCAATTTCACAATATTTTCTCTGAAAGGACTTTACATATAAGATTAACACTAGCTCCATTTAATATTTTAAATTATACCAGAAACTACTCTGTAACTTTATATTTATTGGCTCATACATTTTTTGGCTTACTCTAAACATTAAATAAGAGTAAAACTTTAATTTTCAAAATAAATGAAATGAAGGAGTTAGTTAATTTTGGGGATCATCTTATGATTCAAAACATTGTATTGAAACTCAGAATCTATATATAGAGATTAGGATTTAAAATATAGCAACTCTCTGAACAGAATTGTTATAAAATTTATACCCTCAATTAATCTGCATTAAATATAAATATTTCAGTTATAAAAACAGGAACAACAAAAAGCATGTCTGTCTTAGATTTTAACATGCCTGTTTGCAAAAGATAAACAATAATCATGTAGGATGATTAAGGCAATTATAACAGTAATAATTAAAATTTAATAATTTGTTGACGGCTATTTTATTCAAGGCAATGAAACACATTATAAATTTTATTTATCCAGTGCAGCAATTTTAAATTTATACTTTTAATTGACACATAATTATAAATATTTGCAATATAATCTGATATTTCAATATATTTATGCATAATGATTAAAACAGGCTATCTTGTATCAGCTCAAGCATTTATCATTTTTATGTAACAACACCTTCAAAATCATCTTTGCAGCTGGATGTGGTAAAATACACTTTAACTCAACATTCTGTATGGCTGAGAGTTTCACAGAAGCACCACAAATTAGATCCCAGCCTGGGAAAATTAGCAGCTTGGCAAGGTTCTATCTCAAACATTGTAAAGAATTGGTTGCAGCTCTGTGAAATAACCCTAATGTCCAACCCAGCACCATCAAAAAACAACAAAAAATTACCTTTTCTAGCTGTTGTGAAACATATAACAAATTATTGGCAACTGCTATAATTCTGATTTGTTTTACAGCACTAGAATTTTTTTTTTTTTTTTTTTTTTTTTTTGGTGGTGGTACTGGGGATTGAACTCAGGACCTTACACTTGCCAGGAGGGTGCTTATTCTACTGAGCTATATCCCTACCCCTTGATTAATTTTTACTATTAATCAAAGGTAGAAGCATTACAAGATAATGACTAAGTGATATAAAAATGAAGAGTTAAAAAAATTGCTGCAGTTTTGTGACCTATAGCCTTTGTAGATAATCATTTTCTTCTCTGATTCTATAAAGTCTATGTTTTAGCCTACACATATGAGGGAGAATATTGACACTTCTGTGTCCGCCTTATCTCACTGAGTGTATTGTCTTTTAGCCGTATTCATATTGCTGCAAATGACATAACAATGTTAGTTTTCACGACAGTGTAGTATTGTGCTGTGTATCTATGCCGCATTTCCTTAATCCTTTGACCCATCAATGGACATTGACATCGATTCCATGTCTTGTCCATTATGAATAATTCTGCAATAAATGCAAAAATTACAGATGCCCATTCAATGAAATGGTTTTTTTTCTCTATGCACTCAATAGTCACTACTTGGTGTTAGAAAAACAATGCTAAGATAGTTTAAATAGGATATTTCTCTAACTAAGTCATGTAGCTATTAGAGGTTGCCACCATGAGGGGAAAGAAAGGAAGAAAGAAAGAAAGAAAGAAAGAAAGAAAGAAAGAAAGAAAGAAAGAAAGAAAGAAAGAAAGAAAGAGCTATTAACTTTTTAAATGAAACAGTTTTGAAGGTTCATGATTGTTCTTGATTAAGTTAAAATAGTCTAAAATTAATGAATATAAAACATATAAGCAAATAAACAATGAGTGCTCTTCTAACAAGAAGTTTTTCACTTACATTATGTCAGAGCCAGAGTTCATCACATAGGCTACACATTGTTTTTGTCCTTGGAAGAAAAAACTAAAAATTTGGGAAGCATCCTGAATGGTTTCTGATGTAGATAAAAATCTGATATCAAATTCTGATAGATACTAGGAAAGCAAAGCAAAGCTACCATAGTGTAAAACATACACTTCTTACCACTTCCACTAAATTTTCATAGTTGATGATCGTGAGCTATGACTTATATTTTACAATTAAAGTATGAAAGATATTGACTTGAATTTCACAAGCTTAATAATGGCCTTTAAACGTGAGAAACAAGACCTAATTGGTTCATTAGCTTCTGAAACACCATAACAGAGGTCGCTGTTAATTTTTCCAGCTACTTTGTTAGCCTGGTGACAGAACCACAGAATATTAAAACACAACTTGTTTAGATTTAATTAGCAAATATAAAATAATTCAATGTTAGTCTTTGATAATATTATTCTAAATATTAAATCTTTAATTTATTACTTATAATTAAAAACAAATAGTTTTCTCCTTCAGGAAAAAGACATTTCAAAGTTTTCCTTTATAAATTTGGGTACTGGTAAACTGACCAGATGTACTTTATGCTATAAACAGAAAAATGATTCAACTATTCTTTGGGAGCCTTCTTCAATAAAGTTGATGAGAATTGTTACTTATAATGAGAATAATAATAACTAAAACATTGTAGGAGGTATTTTCATAAGTGTGCCTATATGTATTCCTTCTAATCCCAATAACAGCTGTATGTGGTAGAGTTTCACAGATGTAAAAACTAAACACTAAGCAAAAGTATTGTAAGTTTTCTAAAAAGATGGCTGCAAATTTCTAGAACAAGTGTTCATACAGATTGCATAATGCTGAATTCATATTGGTATCCATAGATATTAAAATATTAGTAATAGCATGTTAAAGTAGACATTGCTATTACTGTAGATTTTTCACTTAGAAAACCATTCAGAGGATTAAGATTTCTCAGGACTACTACTTCTTCTCTGGCCTCAATTTACGCTTTTCTAAAAATTAAAAATATATCTATAAAATTCAAGCTTTCCCTGTCACAACTATGGTTAATGGAGAAAATTCCAAAGCAAGTATTACATGCTTTTGGTATGACTGTCCTTCCATTAGGCTTTATGGTGTAGGCTTACAAATTGTTTAACACAGTAGTCCTAATGAGGAAACAATAATTAGAAGTAATTATGCAGTTTCTCATAAAAAAGTTAACAATAGGAGGCTGGGGAGATGGCTGAGTGGAATAAGTGCTTCCCTGGCAAGTGCAAGGGCCTAAGTTCAATTCCTGATCCCCGGTTCCACCAAAAAAAAAAAAAAAAAAAAGTTAACAATATAAATCATGCCATTTTCTAGACTTCTTTATTTCACAAACAACTAGAAGCCCTAAACTTGCACAATCACTTATATAGTTCTGTACATCCCATAATTGGACTTGATGTCCTATAATTCCTTGATTCCTTAAAGGCAATACACAGAAAAATCTATCTATTCCTTTATTAATGTGTGAAATTTTCAAACACCCACAGTTCCTGATCTCTGCAGAGCACTGTCATGTTACATGTTATAGCTAAGTGTGTGTGTGTGTGCGTGTGTGTGTGTGTATGTGTGTTTCATTATTTTATGTTCTCAAACACTGTCCTGGAAAGTAGCCTTCCAACCGATCTTCAGTTATTTCTCCTTATTCATGCTGCCAGCCATCTTTCATGTAAAACAAATTCTATAAACATTGCTACTTTATTTCCCTTGGTCTTATCACTTCGGGAAAACACAACTTCCATATACATGACCTTTCAAATCCCTCAGCTGCTCAGTGAAATGAATTATTCACTTCCAATGACATTTTCCTGTGGACTACTTCAGTTACTCATTCCTTCTGGCAGTACGTGCCACTGGAAATGACTGCTGTTTGAAACACATATCAATGAAGTGTTTCTTTGGGCTCATTCTTTGACCTTCTCTTCCACTTTTGCTTCACCCTTAGTCTTCTATCTCTTGTCATAGAAGCGCTCCATGGTTTTGGAGTAATTACTTTTGGAATCACTTTCAATGATCTCTCCTTGTTATTTGTGATCCACTAAATTCCTTTTTCTTGTATTTGCAAATTAAATTCTCTGAAACAGCATTACAACAACTCTTTTGGATACACTATTCATAGAACTACTTCATTTTCTTTTCATTGTATTCATGGGATTAACCAGATACTCAAGATCCTCGCCAGTATTTCTGGCCCTGTGAAGATGGTACTCCTTTAAATTGAACAACTTTTAGCCCCAGATTGGGTCGCTTTTAGGTATAAATGACGCTGAAACAGTGTGCTATTCCCCAACTTTTCTCAATTTGGCAGCGACTGCAGAAAACTATGGAAGAGAGTTGTCACATAGTGAAAGCAATTGCAAATACTGGATCTATATCAGGTTTGGTGCAAATTATGTATTTTATTTTATTCCACCACTAAGATGTTAGACATTTTCCAATCCTGGTTAATACAACTAATGATTTTTTAAACTCCTAATTGAACAGGTAGAAAATGAGTAACAAAACTCATAACATTATTAATGTATTTTACTTTTAAGTTGTAAGAGTAAATCTCAGAAGTCTGTCTTTTCTACTATTTTATATCTTTATAACACTTCAAGATGATCATTGTTCAATTTCCACTTCCTGAATAGATCATCTAATTTTATCTTCTGTTTGTAACTTTTTGCTTCATTTTACTAAGCATTCAGAAACCATAAAGTAAAAATCAAACACTACAGTCCTTGTACCAATCTCCATATATATTGGGCTCTCTTTCAGTAGGTTCAGTCCCTGGTTGCTTGCTCCACAGTGAATGAACAGCCATGTCAGGGGGCCCTGTTGAGCCTGTGGTAAACAGGAGTCAGAGAGAGAGAGACAGAGAGAAAGGAAGGACTGGGGACAAGAAGACAGCCTTCTTCCAGGTCACAGCCCCAGGCCTCAGCTCCTACTAGCACTCTCATCTAAGAATAAACCAGCCATTTGACCAATGCTTTGATGGGTCTGGAAGCTCTGTGAGTCAACTGCCTTTCAAAAATTTCTACCTCTGAATGCATGAGACTTTTGAAGACCAGTTTACAACTAAGACATCATCATGTTTTCTTTTTTCAGTGTCTTTTACTGGCCGTGAGGCAATAGCCCTAAGGGGAAAGGAAAGCTATTGTGATAAAGTATCATTGATTCATTTGACCAGAAACTCCCATTTTTGTCCCATCTGTCTTCTAGCCAAAGTACAGATTGGACGAGGACTGGGTATGTCAATTGTTGATAGAATTTGTTAATGATAAAAGATTGGGTCCTCAGAAAGAGATAGGTTATGCCCTATGTTGGAGATAGGGACCAGCTTTTTTCTTTCTTCCAAAAACTCAGTGACTTAACATGAGAGGATTTATCTCCAGTTTCCTCCTTCACATGGGATTCTCTGGACTCCCCACCCCAAGCCTAGAACCCCTAACACCCCAGACTAATGCCTCCACCTTGATTACAGCCTGTGTTAGTCAAGGAGGACACAATTCCTGATGCTATATTGGCAGCTGCAGAAAAGGGAGAAAGAAACTCCCTTTTCCTTATCTAAAGAGAAAGTTAGAGAGGCTCAACTTCCTGTGCCCCAGTTAAAAACAGAGGATCAATCATAAAACATTCATGCCGTGGCATGAGACAAGCTCAGATCACAGTAAAAGCCTATTATTGCAAATCTTGGCTAATTAATAAATTTACTTTTGGTTTCAATGTAAAGTGATAATTTTTATTTAATTTATATGCTTCTTTTTATGTATTGTAGATTCTTGTGACCTTGTACAATTACCAGGTCAGCTTACTCTTTTTTCTGCTTTCTGCAAGTGTTAAGATAAGAGCAGTAATTCAAGGTTACTTGAAAGTCTGTTGACAGCCAGCAAAATTTAAAAATGTACCAAATGGAGGCCAAAGGGGAAAGAAGGAAACTATAACCAGCATTATAGGAAATTAATTTTAAGTGAAAAGCTGGGCTAAATATGAAAAAAGGACAACTCAGATTATTTAAATTCTCTGTTGATTACCAAAAAAGTAGGGTGCTCTAGAGTATTAGTGGATAGTTCCCACCACCATGGGGTAAGAGCAGGGGAGGTGCCTGGCTTTCCTGGGTATGTGATCTATAGGCAAATTCAAATCTAGATGGAAACATGTCACCAATCTTAATTGGTTTGATTTATATTTGATTAGTTCAATTTAGCTTCCATCTGCGATACTTCCTAAATTTTCTCCTTTCTCTCTCTTCAATGTTTAATCCTTAAATTCTGATGGCTTTTTCTCTTACTGGAAATCAGTAAATAAAAACAGAAAACCTAAATGCTCTTTACCCCTTTTCCTGACTCTGTTTATAATCCTAGAATAGGAGATCTTCCTCTCCCACATACTGACTGGTTTTAGTTTATTGCAGGAAACATCTATGCCAATTGGTCACCCCAGAAGTTCAATGTATAATGAACATGCAAAAGATTGTAAAGTTACTGCTCAACTTGGCCAAAATTTCTGAGTGAAATTTGATCTAAAAGTAATTGTCTCTTTGTTTGTGTACTTTTTTATCCATTGGTTTAAGATACCTAAGGCAATTTTCTTTTTCTTTGTCCTATAGCCTTTCTGGCTTACTACATACACATCAGTTATCAGCAATTTTAGAAATTGTTAAGTCCACTGACAGACTGAGGGTTAAAGGGGTTATAGTTCAGTGGCATAAGCACCTGCTTGACAAGCACAAGGTCTTGTGTACAATCCTGGTGCCACAAAAATTGTTTTCTTAAAAAAAGTGAAGATATACAATTGAGGGTTAAGAGACTCTAAACTCACATAGGACTTAGAAATAGAAGGCTGAAAACATAAATGTTAAATATTATTTAAACTGTGTATAAGGCCAGTGAGATAGCTCAGCAGTCTATGGGCTGTCTTTTTTTTTTTTTTTTTTTTTTTTTTTTGGCAGAACCAGGGATTGAACTCAGGCCCTTGCACTTGCCAGGTAAGTACTTATTCTACTGAGCTATCTCCCCAGCCCTTTAGCTCAGCAGGCTAAAGCACCTGCTTAGGGAAGCTTAGGCAAGTGCCTAGGACCATATGCCATGCTAGTCCTACCCCCAGGGTGGGCTGAACCACAAACAAAAAATAACTTCAGTGGTTCTCTCTCTCTCTCTGTCTCTCTGTCTCTCTTTCTCTCTCGATATATATATATATATTCTGCTAGAATAATACGAGTGTCCAGTAACTGGACACTCATATTATCTCAAATAATTGTGGTTCACATAGCTTAACAAGTAAACTAATTTATATCAGTTCATAAGATATTTTAAAGTTTGGTGACATATTTTTGTCTAGATTGTTAGATAACCTAGATAAATAAGATAATGTCCAAATTCAAAAATGAGATGTCTATTATTATTTGTGTACAATAACATAAGGTTTTTACATGGTCATGAAAAACATATAGCTTAAAATCTTAACTGCCAGTGTGAGTCATCAAGAGAGTTATTAAGGTAGTTAAATGGGAATCCATTGATCTTGAGTAATTGTTGGATCAAATTCGTTATGATTCAAAAGGTAGCTTCTTACACAAAACTTTTCCCACTTTCTCTACTGATGGGTAGCTTGTCCAACTTTGCCAGGGTCTTATGGTACCATATCACAACAGATTTGTGTGTGTGTGTGTGTGTGTGCAGGGTCTCACTACACAGCTTGAATTCCCAGTGATCCTCTTCCCTATTGCTAGAATTACAGACATGCTCCACCATGCCCAGACTCACAATAGTAATTAAATAAAGTATTACAGTTAAGTTGATGTAAGTAAAAGGTTAAATTCTTTGTGTAAAAAAAATCAATATACTTTTATGATTAGGATGCTCCTGGTTAAATACATCTATTGGCTTTGGCCAAACACACATTTTGTTATTACATATTACATAAATGAGACATACTTATATTGGTTAAAAGTCTACATGCAACCAAGAACACTAATTCCTAAATTTATAAGAGCTCTAAAGATGCTCTTATAACCTGTTCTAAAATTTCAAAATTTTTCCTTAAGAGTAAAAACCTCAGTACTGATTTAACTGATCTGCTGGTGTTCAACATCTGAGGTTTAGATACCAAAGCTGAAAAGGCAGCTGAGCTGAAAGCATAGTCAATAATTTGGTCCTGGCCCACCAAGGTCAAGGAGAAAGCCTATCCTAGAAGATCTGACAACTTTGGTAAGTCAACCAACCTCCTGAGCAGGATATGGTTAGACCCGAAAGAACAGGAATGAAAGGAGACACAGTGTGATGAAAAGAAGGGTCACTAAATAGAGAAATGCCTTCTATGCCTCCATGGGAAGCTACATGCTCAAGCAACCATGTAACCCATCTTGGCAGCTAACAATGACAGAGAGCTTTGGGGTACACATGGTCCCACAAATAAACCCTGGGAAGCTTTAACTGACCTTGATATTTGTAATGTAAAGATAACTGTGATTACTACTGGCTTCACTTTAACTTGGTCTTAAACACCCAATATAAAAGTATAAGAAAACTATAAAAGTTATAGCTAACTCCTGCTCCCACAGTTTCCAGCTGCATTGTGAGACAGGACTAAGAACCAGCTGGTCTCAATTCTTCTCATTTTAGTTGTCATTTTTTGGGTTATATTTTCTTTAATGTTTATTTTTTATTTTTATTTATTTATTTATTTATTTTTGGCAGAACTGGGGATTGAACTCAGGCCTTTGTGCCTGCCAGAGAAGTGTTTATAAAAGTTAAAAAAAAACAAAAAAACACTATTTTTAGAAGAAATAATAAATCATGGTATTGAGAGGATATGTGTCACCCCTTCCAATGATACTTTGAATAAAATGTAAGGTCCTCATCTGCCTTCCGGTGTCTTATCTAACTGGTATTGTCTTGTTAACTTGTTTTTATTTTGTAATGTTTCCCTGTCATGCAGTCCTCTTTAGCCAAACTATTCTTCAAAGGTTCAAATTTTGCTAGTTTGTTTTCCATCAACTTTCTATTTTTTAGGTAGCTGGTCACTTGGATCTGAAAGCAATTCAAATCACTTGATTCAAAAGATCATCCACTGAGTCTGTCAAATCATTTTACTTAAATTCTCACTCTACCTATGACATTGCTTATCCTGTAATTTATTTTTCCTTATTTGCTGCGGATTCCCTTCTTCTACGATGTATCTTCGTGAGCACAGGAGCCTTTTCTTTGCTGTTCATCAGAGGATTTAGAGAATGCTAGAGCTTCCAGAAAGAACATTTCTTTTTCAAATTTAATTTAATTTAATTTCAAAGACTATAAAAGCAAGAGCAAATAGAAACAAAGACATAATCAAGACAATATACAACAACATATGTGTTATATGTGTTGTAAAAAGAATACCTAATCAACAATGGTTGTTATGCTGTATATTTTTATCATCAAATGGAGAGGCTGTGGGGAAAAAAGAACCCTTTTCCACTGTTGGTGGGAATCTAAACTGTATATGGAAATCAGTATGGAAAGTTCTCAAAAAATTAGTACTAGAAATCCCATTCAATCCAGCCATTCCCTTTCTGGGTATTTTCCCAAAAGAAATGAAAACATCATACCACAGTTATATAGGTGCACCCATGTAAATAGCAGCATAATCTGCCATAGCCAGTTCTTGGAAGAGCATTTCTTTTGATTTGAAGGAATAGAATTTTGGGGTGTGGCACTGCCTTATCTAAGGGATCTGAGTTTCATTGTACATCTTATCTTACTTGACTAACACTGATTAATCTATTTTATTTGTTTTATCACCAAATTAACAATTTTACATTTCAGCTTACTGAAAGTGGCATTAATCTTCAATATTCTATGAAGGTGAGAAGTATTTGTAGAGCTTTAGAAATGCAGGCATTCTACCTACCAAATAAAGAAAATGCTGACAAGTTAATCAGGATCAATCATTTCCTCAAGCAAGAGAAGCAGAAAGCATAACTGTAAAAGAAATACTCTTATTCAGAAAAATTTTAAAGGCATCTAAATCTCCATAGGGGGAAGTGACATTGGAAGGAGTAAGATCAAAGGACTGATTGATTTTTCTCAGAGTATTGCTTCTAGTAGTTTTAACACAGGCTTAAAAACATGAACAAAGAATGGTCACAGTTTCTTGGCAAGCGAGATAAGAGTTGATACTAAAATATTATTAGCTAAGAGAGGTTAAGGAAATAGTCATTTTTCATTTTAGAAAGAATATAAAACCTAAGTACTGAATATTCTTAGTGTGTGAAAAGAAAAAAGACATTGTATCAATTCTTAAAACATTTAAAATTATATGTAAAGTTTATACGTTCATACCTATAAACAGTTTGTAAAACCAAGAAATTTCCTTTCTTATAATTGGAACACATCCCATATTTTGTGAAATATATTTCTAAATTATTATCATTTTAAAACTGAGGGTTGCAGTTTTAGCATCTACATACAGAGTTTAAGAGTCACAACTCATAACCTTATGACAAGGAAAACACAGACAAATAAAAAAAAAAAAAAGGAATGAATTTCTTTATACCTAGCAAAGAACTAAAGTCACAGGGAAAACTGCAATCATGAAATCTGGAGAGACAGGTACATTAATACAAGAACAGAGGTCCACTTACCTGGCGCAGAAGGTCAGGACAGTGTAAACTGAAGTCGTAGCTGAGACTTATTCCTGGGCTTTGAATGCTTTGCAGTATACTGCGCGTGTCCAGTCGTCCTACACTGAAGAATCATTGGTTCAAGGAACTGCTGTTTTCATACCCGTGATTCAGAATGATTTGCCCAATAGCTCTGGCAGTGGAAGAAGAGTAAACACAGTAACAACTTCAAAGCTTCTTCTCCATGACAAAGAAATATTCTCCAGGGAAAAATAAGTTACTGGGGCAACACCAATACCTGCGGACACTAAAAGTAAGATGACTTTGTCCTGTCTAACTTGCTACAATCATCTTGACTTTTTATACTCAGTTAGAGAACACAATTCAAGTGATATACTAAGAATGCTACAGCTAAAGAACGAAGCAATGAAAATTGGGAGGGTATTTGGCTAGACTCTAGGAAGAGTTAGAAATGTTTCCAAGGGCTACATTTCTATTATATAGGCCCACGAGAGACCAGAATGAAAAGATTATAAAACACTGTTCATCCCAAATTTTCCCACCTTGCTAGCATGAGAGTAGTAGATTTCAACTGAAACAGCTATTGGACAGAGGGGTAGTGTGATGAAAAACCTCAAAGTCCAGCTATGGGGCCGGACAGATGGCTCAGTGGAATAAGCACTTCCCTGGCAAGTGCTAGAGCCTGAGTACAATCCCCTGTCCCACCAAAAAAAAAAAAAAAAAAAAAAAAAAAAAAAAAAAAAAAAAAAAAAAAAAAAATCCCAAAAAAACCAAAGTCAGGGAGATGAAAGGAGAAAAATTAGGTGTCTAAGAGAAGCTGAATTCTCTGGTCCCTACAAACCACAACAAACACAAGGCCCACATCCAGCTCTTAGCCAGCTCAACATAAGATCTCAGACTAGAGGCCTGTGTAACAACAATTCCTATTATTCAAAATACTGCATCTATCTTTCATCCAATCAAAACATGAACAACAAACATGTGAAATGCAAAGAAAAAAGACAATCTAAGGACAAAAGAAAAGTGTAAGTATCAAATTCAAGTAGAGACATTTATAGTTCAGGAGATTTAAAATAATTATGATTACAAATTTAAGGCTTTACTCGACAGTATACTCAACATGCAGGATTGGATAGAGGCAAAATATGGAAACGGCACAATGGTTAAAAGAAAACTCTGAAAACAAAACAACATAAATGAGGAATACTTTAACAAGTTTCATCAGTAGACCATACAGGTGAGAAAAAATATAAATGACCTTAATGATCTTTATACACAATGTCATAAAATTATATTTGATATTTACTCTGTCTACCCTGTGTTAGCCATCTGTCTTCATCAGCATGACTGTCTCATAGAATGATTTATATCTTCATTATTAAGGGCTTGGGTATTCAACGACCTTAACTTTTATGGTATTTTTTCACATTTGATATAAAAATAATAAAAGATACCCAAAAATATACCATGCATTGCAAGCCACATTTATATCTTTCCCATGTTCTTATTAACATCAAATTTCTCTTGATAATTAAAATAAGTTATCCCAGTCAGTAGCTTAATTATCCTCTTTGCTTATTTATTCTTTGACTTAGGAAAATGAAAATGGACAAGAGCCACAATAACTTTCCATAAATGAAACCATTCTATGTCCCCAGGTGAAAGGCAAAAATCTTCAAATCAATGGTGCTTGAAGCAGTTGATACGTGAAAAGAAAAAGAGAAAAAATAATCTGTGTGAGTGGGTTACTAGGATTACAGTACCAGGAATTTATCTTTACTTCTAGAGTTGACATTCTCCCTTTAGAAGAAGAGGTCCTATGTATTGAGCTGTGACTAAAGACCCCTCCACACACACATACACGCATGTGTGTATGTGTGTGGTAACTGAACTATTCTGTTGATGTTTAAATTTTAAAATACCATTGCAGTAAAAGACATTACTATAACACCCCATGAAATACTCTCTCTCACTTACAGAACAGCTACTCCACCATTTCTGCCCCTTCCTGTAGCAGTTCTGAATTCTTCTCACGAATGCCTTTCTAAGATGTGATGAACACGTGGTGGGTGCGGCTGCCCAAGTACCTTGCGACTGAAAAGAAATCTCAGAAAAACATCCCAGTGTGTCCTCAGCCACCTCATTCGTTGAACCTGGCGCTGTGCCACTTCACTCTCTTCCAAGATGTTAGAAGAACAATGATAGGTCAAGTTGTTAAGCCATTCAGGATGTGGAAGGGTTGCACACAACGACACTGAAGACTTTAAGGACAAGAAGGGACTTTGAGAACAGCTTCCTAAAGTGCCAATCCTGATGGGATAGAGTGTTTTACAGGGAGATTGAGGTCAATGTACCTTTATTATAATAATTTTTAAACTTTTAATATTCAATTTGTGATCCACCTAATATGATATAATAAGAATAATTTATAAAATTAATGATTTTATTCAATGCTGTGTGCACTGGTTCTTCTATTCATTTCCTTTCGACTCTTGTAATTAGTTGCTGAGACAGGTATTATTAATATCTGCATTGCCAAATGAGAAAGGGTGAAGACTAGGAAAGGTGTCACAAATAAAAAAGTGCCAGCCTGGGAAATCAGACCCTTGTTACTGAGTTTGAAGCTCTTGTGGCATAGTGGGTGATTGTAATTCAATGAACTGTACATTTTAAAATATAATACATTGCTTAAGTTACTTTTAGATTTTGTTCTTTAAAATTATAGCAAGACAGAGAAAACATCAAAATAAGTTTTTGAGCAATGTTAGTTACTTTTGTTCTTCAAAACACCCAGCACCAGTGGGCCAGGAGATGGCTCAGTGGAATAACCACTTACCTGGCAAGCACAAGGGCCTGAGTTGAACCCTTGGTTCCACCAGAAAAAAAAAAAAAAGTAAGAAAAAAACCCAACACCTGGAAGTTATAGGGGGAAAGGTCTGCTTCAGCACACAGTGGAGGAGGCTTCAGTCCATATCTGGCAGGATCCCAAGCAGGGTGGCCCACGGCCGAGGAGAAACAGCGCATGGTGTGACAGGTTGAAGTCAGCACCAAGCAGCAAGCAGCAGCCTGTCTTGCGCTTTCATCCCATCCAGGTGCCATCTTTCAGGATGGTGGCCCTCAGAATTATCTTAATTTCAATCACTGGACTAACTTATTTCCACAGGCATCCTCAGTCCTACTATCCCAAGCCCTAGATCCTGCCAGCTCAGCAAAGCCTGACCTGCGAGTGCACGAGGCTTTATAGGAGCCTCGAGATACAAACCATATCATAGGCCAATTAGCAACAGTTGGCCCCAATGGAAAACAATATCAAGTTTAAATTCTTTCTCTTTCTAAGAAAACGTAGCAGCTTTTTTCTCCTGTTAATTGAAATTCTGTTTGTTTATATGCACTGCAACTATTTTACATGTCGTCTACTATTATCCAAAACAGTGATCAGAAAAATGTTGACATGCTTTTTTATGTTATCTATTTTTTTAAGCATAGGATTATTTGACAAAACAAGTTTCAGGACAAAAAAACAACAACAACAACAACAAAAACCAAACTGCATATAATCTGTGTGACCTCTTGAGGCTTTTTAGAATTTTGATCAGCCCAAGAATCCCATCAGCATTTGTTATCCCGGTCTTCTCTTGTTAAAACAAGCCTCGAAATGCCCTTCTCTCTTCTTTGCTGTCAAGAAAGATTACTACCACAGTAGTTTATGTTCTCTGCTTTCTCACATTGTTATGACCTTGGGCTTGAGCAAAGAGATGACTGGCTCCTCCACATCCCTCGTGACTCTGCTATGGGAAGCAAGATCCATCAGTTTTTCTACTGGCCATCCCACCACCATGAAAGGTAAAAGGTGACAATTAGTAGATGGCAAATAGCCAAGTGCCATAAACAAGACAGAAAAATGAAAAAAAAAAAAAAGAAATACATAATTGTCTGATCATTTGCCCTAGAAGGTGTGTGAATTAAATGGACAGTCCCTGGTAATAACTGAGTAGAAATACTATGGGATGAGGCCATTAAATTAACCATTCATGATACAATATTTCTTTTCTAAGTAGAACTGAGCTATCATTATCAAACAATGCCATTTCCTGTGATTTCTACATTTAAAAGTTCATGTGTTCAGTCCTTCCAACCTGAACCTGAATGTTCAGTACATTTTATCTCTTTATGCATTGAAACAAATCAAACAAAAAGGTGTATGAAAATATGTCCCTATTACCTATGGATGAATTTTTTAAAAGTATTTCATATAAAATTATATCCAGTGATACTAGTTTAAATTTTTGATGAAAATATTCAGAAATCTACAAACATTTTCATACTTAAAATGCAAATTGGTAACCTTACCAGAGGTGAGAATTTGCACATTTCTTGTAAAACATTCTGCTGATCTGTTAATTGCCCTAAGAATAAAGATGTGTGAAACGAGTTCAGAAAGCACATCAGTAGCTTGCTTTTTGGTTTGCTCTTGAGTAACCTGATGAAGACCCTCCTTAAATGAATTTACTGAAATAAACAGAAAAGAAAAATATATGCTACTGAAATCAAAAGCACCACGGTTTGATTTTCACCAGAATGTTTGATACAATTATGAGAGCTTATATGGTATGGGTAGCACTCCTGGGTCCACCCCTTCCCAGGGGGCTGTGCTCTTCATTTGCCAAGAATAAATATTGATGGTCAGCTTTTGAATACTCCATAAACATTCAATAAAACCAAATGACTGTCTAATTTTCTCAAAAGAGTCTTAATTTATTCTTTTTTTTTGAGCATGCCTCATTGATATTTTCCACTAAGTCGTTTCTTCCCGTTTGACCAATGAAAAGTTTATAATTTTCTGTTCCTGTGTAATATTTGAGAGCTTGTTGGAGGTTCTAGCAGGGAAGTACAGCTGCTCACATACCCTTGATGGAGGAACGGGCCTCCTCTATCGGGGGTGGTCGTCCGCTTTGACCGAGTGTGCAGCTTTGGGAGGGACACACATGGAGCATTGAGGGAGGAAGGGGACACCCACCCGGTTAGCCAGATAAGCCGAATCAACCCTAGAGATCAATGAGGGGACCAATGTCTCAGCCAGATCACCTTTTTATCCTTCTTATCTAATTTGAGGTGAAGAAAATGGAGTCAAATTTGCTCAGGGTCTCCTGGGTAAAAATGTAGGAATCAATGAAAAGTAAATAATTTTGTTCCATTTCCCAGAAACAGTATCTTCCTTTGTGGGATCTCTGAAGATTGTAAGGTAAATTATAATGGCAATTTATTTGGGGACAGATAATCATCAGGGAATACATTTTCATAGGCACTGTAATTTTGAGGCTTCCAAAGGACAGCCTGTAACTTAATGCATCCTAATGCACATGTGTGCAAGTTCCTTTTTCTTTGTAAAATGTTGATGCAAATTGTATAGCTACCTTTTCAGTAGTCTATGCTCTAAACTTTAATTTCATGTACAAACAGCTTGGGTTATAAATACATTTGAAAAGATTTATAAGCAAATAAATACATAAAATTGTGGAATGGATAATAGAGAATTCAAAAGATAATTGCTTACAGAGAGGTGAACAAAAGGAGTTGTGTTACAGATAATAGAGAAGCAACACAATATTTAGTGCCTATCACAAAGTTAGGAAGAGATTATATGATCCACCTTAATCTTGGTGATTGAGAAGAACTGATGTAGCATTCAGCCCCAAATCTGACCTTCTGTTAGTAACTAATAATTTCTTTTTGTGCAACATTTTCTACTTTGATGGATGGTTTTTGATCATCCTAAAACCCCTCCATCTGAATCACAGTGAGGAATTAGATTCAGCAATCCCTTACTTTGTAATATACACTTCAGGGCCCAAACCAAATACAGTTTTTACAAGGTTAGTAGACATACAGAATTCAAGAGCTTCTCAGGGGAAATGACTCACGTTTATTTTGAAGGCGTAAACTAGCTTTTATTTTCTTATGGGGATAGGAGAGAATTTGCTATATTAAAACACATATTAAAGCAATGCCCAAAAGGAGAGTAAAGTGAAAAAAGACCTTTGCTGAGGCTGAATTCAGCACAAATTGAACAAAATTTAAAGCAACAGAATAACAGTGCATTAGGAATCACTGAAAATTTTACTTATAGGACTCCTCACTTGACAGTGGTAGGCCTCTACACCATCAGCATCCATTTTCTTCCACAATAAATTTGTGTTTTGTGGCTTGGCTACTCCTGGATCTGAGCAATGCCTGTCTGTGCAGCCTTTTCAGCTCCAAATTTAGTATTGGTTATTTATGTATGAAATATCTAGTAGACATATCTAGTTTTGAGATCTTTCTTTTAAGGTATTCTATTTATTTTTCCTAACTCACTGAATAAATGCTATAGGACAAATATTTTAACATGCTACTTTTATTCTGAAAGGAAATACAGTATAAAAGCCAACACAGTAGTCTTTCAGTAATTTTAAAGTTATATTAAAATACTAGGTCTACCTCCTAAACATATGTGTACTTGGAATGGAGATAATTTTTCTTTAAATTTTAGTTCAACTTTAGGGTGATAGTTCACTGATGATATTAGTGTACCTTATGTTTCATCATTACTAAATAAGAATTTATATGTTTAATGAAGTTTTCACATAAAATACAGCTAGTGCCTGTTAAATAGTTGTGTAGAAACTGGAGACTTCAGTCTTAAGGCCAAAAGGAGTGAAATCCTCTTAAGAATTTAGGGAGCTTCCCCACAGGTCCTCTTTCTGTATGTTGCTGTTCTGTATGTTCCCTGAAAAGGGAAGAAGGTCTGTAGTTAAGCATTTAGTTTTGAGTATCTAGATACATAGGCATCATAAATACTCATGGCTTTGACTATGACAAATACAGGGAGGACATACAAGTTATTTTAGCAGGTGCTCTGTGGCACTAAGTTTTGAGGTGTGTAGAAGGCAGTTCATCTCTACTATGCTTTTTCTCATCGTTTTTCTTTCTCAAAATGAGCTTCTGTATTCAGAACTATTCTGATTTTTCTATTTCCCTTCAATGCAATCATCAAACAGATTATATGTACTGCCATTCCAATTTTATTAGGTTCATTTTGTAGGACTCTGGATTTTTGGTTCAAATTTCTTTTATTGAAATCAGCGGGCTTATCATTTCAGTTCATTCAAGAATAGAAAGACCATCATTTTACAGAGTTGGCAGCATTTCTGCTTCAGAGATTCTGTAATTTAGTTGGCTACTCTAATAGGGTTATATTTCATCTATGCGGAATACCCCTTGTATGCTTGTGTTACTCCTTAGAGAACTCACAGACAAAATAAAGTAGTTTATTGCATAAGAGATGGCAATTGCATTGACCATTAACCTCAATAACTTGCAAGGACTATAGAGAAGCTTATAAAACACTTTGTAGTCAAGTTTAAAGTGGTACAAGATGTTTGTTCAAGCTGAAGCATTGATATACAAAAAAAGTCTTATCATCTCTCTCCTAGTGAGCAGACCAATCATCTCAAACTCATATGTATTTTGTATGTTTGTACTAGAAATAAAAAGTTTGCCTGGGCTTACTTAAGAAATGTGGGCTCACACCTAAAGCTGATGTGTGTGTACAAAATAGTTTTCTTTTAACAGAATATAATATCAGATTCCACAGAGTAGTAATTAAGACTCAATTAAACTTTACACATATACTAAATTACCTCTGTTAAGTTTTAATGCAACTATATTAAAAATTCACAGATAGAGGCATTCTTTATGTAACTGAAAAACCAGATAATTATTATCAAATAAGTATATTATTCATACTTGTTCAGCATAAATAAGAAACCATTTAAATAGTAATTTTTTCTAGACCACTAATATCCATTTAATTTCTGCTTTGCAAGCAGAATTACTTATTATGTTCCAATTGCTTTACAAGAATAATTAGGCTATTTCATAGTTTTTAAAAAAGTAAACTGTTTAGGAGGAATAGTACATATGTATATTAACTTAATATTTACTTTTGAAGCTACATTAAAATAATTCCAAAACACAATCTGAAAATAAGAGACTGGATGTGCTGGTTTGTACCTATAATCCCAGCACTTGTGAGCTTGAAGCAAAAGGCTTGCTGTGATTTTGAGGCCAGCCTGGTTTACAAAGTGAGCTCATCAGCAGTGGAGATAGCTCAGAGGAATAAGCACTTCTCTGGCAAGCACAAGGGCCTGAATTCAATCTCTGATTCCACAAAAAAAAAAAAAAAAAAAAAAAAAAAAAAATAGTGAGTTCAAAGCCAGCTTGAAACCCTGTTTCAAAATGACAAAGAAGAAATAAACAAAAGCCTTAAAAATAATTTTTAACATTTTTCAGTAAAATAATGCATTAGCTAAAAAAGATTCAATACAACATATTTTGAAAATTCAGATCACCATGCTAATAAAAAGTTTTCAACGTTGTATTGTAGCATCATTATTGTTGAACTCATACACTAGATATGTTCTGGTGTCAGAAAACCTGACATATTTTTCACTAACATTATGAATTTTCTTATGTTTAGAAGGCATCTAATTTTGCATATATTGTGAATTTATACTTCTTTGTAGGAGGAAAATAATTTTTTACAATGTACAAAGATACATGAAGCAGACAGAAATAAATAATTGCATAATGCATGAATGTATAATTCTCAAATCTAACATACTACAAAAATCTAAATAAAATGAAATGCATACAGAAGAATAAGAAACCAAAATAAACAAGTAATATTATAATGACCTTCAGGACATGTACCAGTCTTTGTCACAGAGTGTCTTGTTTTTCTAAAGCTGCTTTGAGAACTGGAAGACAAACTCTCTGAAACAAAGAAAATTTTGAAGTTGAATTTGGAGCTGTGCAAAATGTGAATCTCATCAAAGTGCTCTTTGTTAGGTAGGCTAAAAGATACATGCAATCGATACAAAACGGATGACAGGTGTAATTGTCTTCCTCAGCCTTTATGGGGAAGGAGGTACTAGGAATCGAAGTCATTCATACCTTACACTTGCCCAGAAGGAACTGTGCCACTGAGCTATAGGCCTGACCTGGTCTTATGCTACATAAAAACTGTTCTAATAAAGTATAATTCTCCATCATGTGCTTGGGGATTTAACGTACATCATCTATGCTGAGGAAAGAAATTTCTTATAAAATAACTAATTCTTTGTACATGAATATTTACTGAAAGGTAAGAGTCATGCTGGCAAGTTTTTGCTATTGTTATTGAGTTTTAAACACAGTAAAATAACATTCTCTGACACATGGCAGGTCCTTAGACAGCTGATGAGTGAATGACTAGAATTAGTACCAACGTATGATGGTAGATTTTAGAAAAATGAAATTTATTTTTAGAGGAACATAGTTAGTTTTTTTTTTTTTTTTTTAAAACCCTCTTCTGAGAACGAATGCAGCTCCAGAGCTGAGCTAAACTTCTAAGTCAAAGTGGAAAAAAATTATAATAACTATTAGTCTAAAAGCAGTAAAATAATGGGCTGGGAGATCATTTGGTGGTCTAAGCGCATGCCTGGCAAGAGTAAGGACCCTAGTTCCATCCCCAGTAACGCATTCTGTGCTTGCCCCAGAACCCTGGAAGTGATGGTGCACACTTGTAATCCGAGCACTTGGGAGGCTGAAGCAAGAGGATCACTATGAGTTAGAACTACGTGGTAAGACCCTGTAACAAACAGACGAACAAATGAATATTTTTAAAAATAAACATGGTTGTAATGCCTAAAATTATGAATGAATTTAAAGAAATAAGATAAAAAGAAAATTATAAAATAACTTGTAAAAATTAATACATTCCTAACTATTCAAACTATATTCAAACTTTAAAAAAATTCATGTGGTGGTCCTTTAGAATAATACTCTTACTGACATCAGAGAGGCAACTGTGACTAAAGTTCAAGTCATTGTTGAGACTTCAGTTAGGTCTAACCTCATTTGCTTTCATCACAAGTTTAAGACTCTTACAGCTCAGCCATGTCTGCCCAGTGGATTTGCTATAGATTAACATTTGTGAGTGTTGGGATCAAAGTGACAGAACTCCACCCTCAGACTTCGAGACTGCTGTGTGCTTTCTTCAGTATGGATCTTATGACAGACTTGAAGCTGAGTGGCACACAGTGACCACTGACTGCTGCACATGACTGCTCTAGTCACCTTCCTCCTACACACCCCATACCCCAGCCAAATGTCCTGATCGTTATGCTGTAAGACTTACCCTCTGGTAGCTATCTATTATCTCCATACATGGGATGACTTATAGTCAGTGTGATGTTCCATCTGTCATATCAGTACTCAGAAATCTGAAACAAGAACCTTGCTGCAGAAGGTGCTTATGACTGGCCTGCTTCTATAGAGAGTAGGAGACCAGCTCTGACTATGTACCAAGGGTCTGTCTTAAAAGAAAAAGAAAATTAGAACAATATAATGTGAATAAACTATTTTGGAAAGGGCAATTCAGTGATTGTCAAACTATGTGGCAGGCAATACACACCTGGTTTGGAAACACCAGTAAGAAATCACTGTAGATACATTAGCACATGATTTTAGGAACAATTTCATTTTAAGATTAGATATGCAAAGCCTTTAGATAGCAAAGCTCCCACTCTTTTAAAAATTAGCTGATAAAGTGGACGTTTGGATTCATACTAATGCAGAGTCATGGAGCTGACCTCGCTAGAAGGCAGGATTCACAATAAGTCACATGGAGCCTGTTTTCGGTTGGTAGAAGTTATATCAGCTATAAAGTAATAGGAATAATAAAATTGTAACTTGATAGATAACTCAAGTTATCTCTAGCTATGGTTCAGATAGAGAATGTCCCCCGAAACCCTCATACACCAACAGACAGAGCTTTGGGAGGAAGACAGATGGTGGTGGTGTATATGCAGCAGATTCGCTGTTATGAGGTGTGGTGTGTTCCTGAGAGATGACCACTGGGATGAGGAGGGGGACTGACAAGGTGTTTCTCCTTCCCAAGCTCCACGCTTGTTTCTCTGCTTCCTGCTCCACATGAGGTGAGCAGCTCTTTCTCTGCAGTGATCTTCACCAGCTTGTCCTACCTCGGAGTCCACCCACAGAGAACTAAAATTATGAACCACAGTAAACCTCTCCTCTTTCAAATTTTGGGCATCAGGCATTGTGTTCAAGTGCTGAGAAACCATTAAGACTGTTCATGCACGTGGGCTCTTCAGACTGAGAAAGCTTGAGGCTTCAGTTTTAGAGCAAGGAACCTAAAATTTCCTGCATTTTAAATCCAAAAATGTTATATACAGGTTCTTGTTGTGAAACTAGATGAAACTCTTCTCTTTGTAGAAGAAGAGTATTGTAAAGTAGACCCAAGGATTTCCCTAAGAAACTGTTATCAAAGCAACATAAGGTAACAGAACATTCCCTTGCCGTTAAGAGAATTGTTCTCATTCTTGCTTCTTCTAGATTTTCTGTCTTACCTGACAACGAGATGAGACAGGAAGCCAAGAAGCTCTTGTGAGACTTACAGCCCTGGAACACAGCCCCACCAAACCAATGAGGTGTCCTCAGATGAGTTACTCTTATTTCCCCACAGTTCATCATCAGTCATCCTAACAGGCATCAGAAATAACAATGGATTACGACTAAAAGAAAGGTTCTCTCCCACAAGGCTTACAGAAGTGCAAATTCAATCAGAAAGAGAAAAATAAAGACCAAAGACAATTTTAGACCTGTAGTTCTTAACATCTACAAAGAACTTTAAAGACAGCTCAGTTCTTCCTCAGATTAAGACAAATTTCTCACACGCAGGGCCTACTAACCTCAGCTCCTATTACTCCATGTACTATGTCCTGTGTACAACAATAGAAAAAAAAATATCTAACAAGCAAAAGGAAGTCTTGAGAGACAAAAAAAATTGAAAAATGAGGTAAAGATATTACATGGATGCGGCAGCTGTCAGGGAGGAAGTCTAAAAGAACTCAGGCTAATATGTTAGGGAACTAAAAGGAAAGAATAGACATAATGGACAAACAATGAACAGATAAGATGTAAATCTTGAGGAAAGAATCAAAAGAAAAAGTAAGAAATGCATTTGAAGGTGTGTCAAGTTTCCTAGGGCTGCCATTAGAAATTGCTACAAAGTTGGCTACCGAGAAATTGATTCTTTAGAAACTCAGAAGTTTGAAATCAAGACATCAACCAGACTGGCTCTGTTTCCAGGGCTTTAGATTGGGGTGATGCACTCAATTCTTGGCACCCCATACCCGCTAGGTTCAGCTCTCAAATCTTTGACTCAACTTTCTTCTAATACTATTTTCTGAATATGCCCATGAGTCTTTTTTCTCTCTTAGTGTGTCAAGGTAGTCCTATTGCATTTCATGATCTCCTTAATTCAACATCATTCCTTCATTATAACTGTGAAAGTCCTGTCTGCAATCAAGTTTATATTCTGAGTTGCAGATTTAAAATGACAAGATTTATAGAGGAGTTCTCAAAAGTAATGCATGCAGCAAAAGGTTGGAGAAAAAGTCTTAAAAGTTTGGAGGAGAAATACTCAATGAAAATTTTACAGTAAAAAAATAAGCATTCATATTAGCACGCTTCCTCTGAGGAAAATATTATTTTTTATATTTATTTGGAATTCATAAAGTCAAGGTTGTAACACATCAGTTATTCAAAAGAAGTTTCTCAGGGAGAACAATAATGTATGGAAGATGATAAGATGACATAAAGGAAGAAAGAGGATCAGAGAAGGAAAAGACAAAGCAGCTATGTTAATGTTAGAAAATCAGGTTTCAGACAAAATTATCATGTTTGGGTGAAGCATTACGGAATGAAAAAGGGGTCTGCTCTATAGTGTGCTTTTGTACCTACAACAGTACATCATACGTGTAGTATCCAATAGACAGTGTTGCAAGTTAAAATAGAAAATGCACTATCACCATTATGGACTGCAACTAACCTGTCAGTAAATGAAAAGTTCAGCATTTAGAATAGCAGTGTGACTTGCCCTGTTGTGCTGGCTCTGACCCCAGGGCATGCCGAGAGGATGAATGAGACTGGGTCTGGGGACACAGGCCTGGAATCCCAGCGCTTAGGAAGCTGAACACAGGAGGATCACTACGAGTCTGATCTGTGTAATGGAACCCTGTACACCCTGTCCTAAGTACATAAAAGGGAAGAAAATCAGTACAAATATATTGACAAGCATGCTATCAATGAACCTGATCTATCTGCTATTTATAAAACACTGTATCCAGCAACAAAGGGAAGTATGTTATCCTCAATCTCATGTGACATGTCAGTAAGCTAGCTGGGATTACAGGACATAAATGTTTTATTAGAATTGAAAGAATAGAAATGATAGAAATTATCTAAAAGTGTTCTTAGATCACAAGAGTAAGAAAAAAGTTGAAGTATAGATAATTGAATAATATCTGAAACAACACCAAGTACATTGGACTACTGAATCATTGATGGGGGTAAAAATTTTATGCTCTTTGACAAATGGTGTTTTGGGAAGTAGCTCTACACATGCAGAATATTGAATTTAGACTAGAATCTCTCACCAAGTACTAAATTAAAATCAAATATCTAAATGTTAAAGTAGAAATATTATCTCGAAAAGGATAGAGTAGGTATAACTCTTGGAAACATAAACAGAGAAAAGGACTTTCAGAACAGAACTTGAACTATGTATTTGATAAGACCAAGAATCAATAAACTGGAGCTTATCAAATTAAAAATCTTCTAGACAGCAAAAGAAATATGCAATGCTGTGAAGAAAGAGCTTAAAGAATAGGAAAAAAGAAACCCTTTTGCCAGCTATTCCTCAGATAGAAGAATAGTATCTCAGTAAAGATTTTTTTACAGTCCCAAAATAAAAAAAAAAAACCCAGTCAAAAGAAATGAGCAATTGAAGTGAACAAACAGTTCTCAAAAGAGAAAACTCAAGTGGTTTATAAATCCATGACAAAATGCTCAGCATCTCTGACCATAAATGAAATGCAAACTAAAACAAAAATAAGATTCCATCTTACTCCACAAAGAGTCAGTCATCAAGAAATTAGAAGGCAGCAAATGCTGGCGAGCCTGTGGAGGAGAGATCTTCTACACTCTTGTGGGAATGAACTAGTACAGCTGTTATGATATCAAGGTGGAGAAACCTGAAAAAGCTAAAAGAAGAAATTCCATTCAATCCAGGTATTCCCCTACTAGATGTTCTCCAAATCCAAAAAGCCTAAAGACAACATGTTGTGGTGATGTGTGCATACCCATGTCTATAGCATCACAATTAAAAACAGATAAGTGGGAACACGGACTTTTTTCGGCCATTGTGCAATGTGGTAATGTATATGCAGTAGAATATTACTATACCACAAAGAATGATAAACTGTACTCATTTGTAGCACATGATTCTACCTTGAGATAATAATGTTAAGTAAAATAAACCAGAACATAAGCTTAAATATTCCGTGCTGATTTGCTTTTATGAGAAACCCAAAATATGACTAAAGAGCAAAATACCTAACAGTGAAAAACAGATAGAATGAGGAAGGAGGGAAAATAGGCAAAAAATTTAAGAGACGAGGAAATGAAAGGGAGGGAGATTTGGAAAGATTAAAAATGTATTATGTATATAGACCAACTCTTCATGGTAAAATGTAATCATTATGTTCTGCACTGATGTTATAATAAAACATAAACAAGGGAAATAGTAAAAGAAGAAAGGAAGGTACATACCTAAAGCAGAAAGCAACTCCTCATAAATAGAAAACATTAAATTTGTTTAATGTTCAAAAGCATTTTAAAAGAAATAAAAGCTATTGGATACACAGAGAAAAAGCATTTTTTTATTTTATTGAGAAACAAATAGCAATGAGACAGTTTCGAAACTGATTAATAGGACAATTTAAATCATTAATACATTAAACATTGTTATCTTCTTAGTTGTTATCCATAGTACAAGATACAGAGAGGGTATCCTGTCCAAACACTATTCGTATAAGTATTTCTTATCATTGATTTTAGTGAAAGTAGGTATCTATCCTAAACACACTGTATATACAGATACAAAATGGTCCTTCCTTTGTATCTCCATTTTTTGTTTAGCCTTGTCAGAGATGGGTATTCCATTGGCATCTAAATATTATAGGTACATGAATTCAGCAAAACAAACTATCACAGTCTAGCAGTCCACAAATAGTAGTGGGTTATCCCAGGATTGGCAATACCAGAAGTTGTTGATGTGAGCCTTTTACAGCTCAGCATATTAATATGGCTTTACTTTATATACCTTGTTTTTATATTTTTCTTCTGGAAGGTTAAGACCAAGATAAAAGCAAGACCTATATAAATGTAGCTTTTGTATCTGATAAGGTCAGTCAACTACCCTCAGGATTTATCCTGAAACCCAGTACCACAGTTTGTAGATCCTTTGTCAGTGCCTGACCAATTTGCTCTCTGTGAAAGCCTAAGAGTATGTTCTCTCTCCATGTGACTCTCCATAGGCACACTCTATGTCATTGATCACATTGCTCTGTGGCCCCATAATCTCCTTGATTAGAAAATTTGGGACACAACTGAGTTACATGATGTTACAGTATAGGTTCTTCTATGTCATGAGAAAAAGAACATTTTGCCACAACAAAAATAACAAAAAGATCAATTTTTGGACAAGCTAACCAAAGAAAGGAACCAACATAAGAGGTGAAAGATGAGTCTGGTTGGGGAGACAGCTCAGTGACATAAGCATCTGCCTGGCAAGGGAAGGGTCAAGAGTTCTATCCCCAAATTTTTTTGGATTTTGTTTATCTATACCAAATAAACAAAAATGAAAAAATAAAAGATGAGTCTTCATTCCAGATACTAAAAGCATTAGAAGAAACATAAAACAAATTAAGTGTTAACTGCTCCTTTTCATAGCCTTAGCAGAAATCCACAGTACAGTTCAGTTGTTGGACAGAAGAACATCCTACATGTCCTTCTCCTCAACTCAGTAATTTTTTACTTTGGAACAGGTTCACTCCTTTGTCCCAGTTTCTATTGTACCCTTTAGATTTTACTTTCTTTTTCAGGTTCTTAACCTAAGGAGACAATATGATGTTTGCATATGTGCATCTGATTTATTTCACTATTTTTTCTTCCAATTTTGCATACATATATATGACAATATGAAAAATTAATCTGAAGAGAATACTATGCAATACAACAAAGACTGTGCAATTCATACATTTTGTATAGTGAAATTCTGTATCAGTTGTATTTTTTGGTTAATTCTATTCTGTACTCTCATTAAAAATAAAAAAAATTAAAAAGAAACATAAAAGATTATTATGAAAAACTAGATACCCTAAAACTTGAGAACAATTGTTTTGACAGGGTCTCACAAGATAGCTCTGGTTCTTCTTAAACTCACTGTGTAACTTCTCTGTCCTTGAGCTCACGGTGATCGCTCCCACCTCAGCCTCCCAAGTGATAAGATTATAAGCCCACATACAATTCTTCAAAGCTGTAGATTACCAAAATTAACATAAATAGAAAATTTAAGTAGCTCTATGCCTATAAAAGTAAATATTTATCAATTAAACCAAGAAATAAAACATCTTCAGTAGAAGTGATGTCACTAGTGATTGTTTTAAAAAAATAAATCAAATCCTCCAGAATCTCTTTCCAGAGACAGTAAAGAAAATATATGTGTATGTGTGTGTGTGTGTGTGTGTGTCTGTGTGTGTGTGTTTCTCTTGATCAAGTCTAACCAACATTTCTACTACTGGGCTATGTTTGCAGTTTCAGAAAAAAAATTAGTATATTCTATTTCAAAATTACCTTAACACCAAAATTAAGGACTTATAAAATCCCTTGTAAATATTAGGAGATCAAGTCCAATCACATATATGAAGGATTATATATTAGGTATAAGTGAGACTTCTTCCATATGGTGAGATGATGGATTACCTTGCCACTTTCACTAGGTCTGTTGTTTTTTATGGTGCTATTGAGCCCAGAGCCCTTTACATTCCAGCATTTTTCTTTTTTCTGATAAGGTGAGATCTGATCCAAGAACTATGATTATAAATAATATGTTCCTATAGATGCCTTGGACTTGCTTCAGAGTAATCTAGGGTGAGGGGAAGGAACTGGGATGAAGAAGGAGATAAAGATCAGCTCCAACAGGGATTACCAATACAGGGTGTTTCACATGAGGATATATTACTCTGTTTCCTCTATTTTTGTACTTGTAAAATTTCCTATTAAAATTTCTAAAAAGCAAACAAATCATATATGGTTTTAAACTTGAAAATCACTTCATGTCATCTCAGATGTCTCTAGAAGGAGAATCACATGATTTGTACATCTGATGATTTCTGAAAAACACCTAGCAAAAGGTAAACTCATTCATGACAAAATTTTCATTTATTGAGTCATAGGAGAGGTTTTATACTTGACGAAGAAAATTTACAACAATATATGCAGCCATCAGAATGTTTAGCTACTTCACTCGGGAAGCTGAGGCAGGAGGATTGTTGTGAGTTCGAGACCAGCGTGAGCTACAAAGTGAGCTTAAGGCCAGCCTGAACTGCATAGTGAGACCCTGTCTCAAAAAGACAAAAACAAATAATGTTTCCCTAGTAAATGAGTGAACATATTGCTGCTGAAACCAAGAATAAGCTAAGGATGCTCCACAACTGTTGTTCATCATCTCACTAGGAATCTTCTATAATGAAAGAATAAAATAAAATAGCAAAGCAAAAAAATAAATCAATGTAGGTTTTGAAGAAAAATTAAAGATTCTTTGTTTAGAGAAAATATAGGGTCTGTGGAAAGCCTCCAAGAATCTTCAAAGGAAGTCTCAGGAATAGTAATTACATGTCCTTGTAACAAGAGATGCAATTAATATATAATATCAATTGCTTTCATATATCCCAGCGATGAATAATTGAAATTTAGGAGCAATAGCATCAAAAAAATAAAATAGGTGCATAGTTACTGAAATATGTACATAGAACACTTAAAAATAAATACCTAATAGTATAAATGAAAACAATGTTAATAGTTAAATTTGTATATCAATTCTTTCCACTTTCATATGTCATGTAGATACAGAAACTGACTGTAAATTGTACATGAGAAAGAAAAACGCCTACAATAACCAACCACATAAAAAGAACATAATTTGAAGATGTCTGCTTGATTTGAAGGCTTCTCAGAAAAACATCTGGAATGGTTTTCACTTCTGCTACAAACGAAAGGGTAGGGATGAGGATCTGGAATTCCACCAGTGTGACAGATATATGAAAAAGTATCACATGGACACATATCACTACAGCCAGCTCCTTAATTTTTATCATCTCTTTATTTTGTTCAAGTAAATCAAGCTATGCTTACTCCACAGTTTCTACAAATGGAGCCTGAAGAAGTTCACCTAATGAGAAAACTGTTAGAATAAAAAAAAAAAACAACCCACAAAACACTGATTCTGTCAGCTGTTATCACCTCTATCTCTAATTTTCCTGGGTTATGTGAATGTACATGTATTATGCAATATTGTCCTGTACTATGTTTATACTGTATGCAATAACTGATGGATCAAATATTGGTTGAATTCCAGAACATATACAATGCATAAGAAATATAAATATTAACATGAGTAATATCTCTGTTTTTCATAGGAGCTCACATTCTAATTAGAAACCATTAGTCAAATCATTCATTATGCTTAATATGGAAGAGTTTTAACAATGGATTATTTGTATAAAAAGATAATATCTGGAGATAAGAATCTTTTACAAAGCAAACCCAAGATTGAAGACATTGCTTAATGCTTAACATCAGAAAAAATTTGATGATATAATTTAGTTGATCATCTGACTAAAAATATATCATTAGGCAATTAGGAGCTGCTGGTAAGTTCAGACTTTAGGTTGTGTTTTCAGTATTTATCATATTAAAGACTTTTAGATATCAAAATGTTTATAAGAATACACATAGTAATCAAGACAGTTCAATATAAGTGAAAATGATTCATAGGTTAAAAGAAAAGAATACATTTTGAGGACTAAACCCATACATTATGGTCAACTAGGTATTGTTTTTTCATTTTTCTAAATTATTTTGTTGTGAAACAAATAGCAATTAGACAGTTTCAAAACTGATTAGTAGGACAGTTTCAATAATTAATACATTGCATATTGTTGTCTTAGTGGTTATTCATAATACGATATGCAGATACGGTATCCTGTCCACAAACACTATTAATATAAATCTTTCTATTCATTGAATTAAGACTAGAAATAGGATAGCTGTATATCTACCCTATTTTGAATATACAGATACAAAATGTTCCTTCATTTGTATCCCATTTTTTATTTAGTTTTGTAGTCATAGATGAGTATTCCATTGTCATTTAAGAATTGTAGATGCATGAATTCAGCAAGATAATCCAATATAGTCCAGAAGTCCATAATAGTAGTGGGTTGTCCAGAGGACTATAAATGTCAGAAGTCGTTGACTTGAGCCTTTTACAGCTCAGCATATTAATATGGCTTTACATATATATATATATATATATATATATATATATATATATATATATATATATATATATATATATAGTTTTTTTTGCTGGATGGTAAAGACCAAGATAAAGAAAGATACATATAACAAGAAATGTAACTTTTGTATCTGATGAGGTTAGTCAAGTCCCCTCAGGATTTATCCTGAAACCCTGTACTGCACTTTGTAGATCCTTTGTCAGTTTCAGCCATGTAGATGAATCATGGACATTGCTTGACCAATTTGCTTTATGGGAAAGCCTGAGAAAATGTTTTCTCTCCATGTGACTCTCCTTAGGTACACTCTATATTGTTGATCACTTTGCTCTGTGGACTCATAATATCCTTGACCAGAAAATTTGGAACACAACTGAGTTACAGGATGTTACAGTACAGATTCTCCAAAGTCCTGAGTCCTCACTGACCTTAAATGATCAACTAGGCTTTATGAAAGGAACATGACACAGGATAATCTTTCTTTAGGAGAATTCCTTGTAATCCATAAACAGGAAGCTCAATGCACATTTGCACCTATCATAAAATTTAATTGAAATTGTGCAATAAATTCTAAGGTAAAACATAAGATTATACATTGCTAAAAGAATATATGTGTGGAAGTGGAGATAAATTTTGGTTTGATTAGTAGTTTTAAGATAAAATAGTCAAAGCTAAAAGAAGGGGAAAAATAATAATGATGTGTCTTCATTCAAATGGAAGCCTCAATTCAATGGAGAGACATTTTCTTTCAAATGTGTCTGATTGTGGCAGGGTTTTCCTCCTGCTTTAAGCCTCCTCAACACTGGCATTACAGTTGGATTCTACCAGCTCAGCTCATCCTGGGGGAGAGCAGGTGCAGAATGCTGTGCCTGAGCTAGAACTGCAGCCCCTACCCTTGCCTAACCAGCCACTTAGTTTGCTGAGATTTCTTGCTAGCCCCTAGAGAGACAGTTTTAATGTAAGTCAAATACATAACTGGAAGAAAATATTTATGTAATATGGTACAGACTTCCATCTACAATGGTTAATGGGTAGGTAAGAGTAAAGGTTATATATTAAAGATTATATCATCTGAACAGAAATCTCAGCAAAGAAGGTCTATATCTATAAATAAGCATATGAACATGTACCCAATATTTTTACTCAGGAAACTGCATATTAAACAAGAATGAAAGGCTTCTACCGATATATAACAATGACTAGCTTCCATGATGATTTCAATTGCAGACAAGGATGTAGAACAACAGGCGCTCTTATTCTTTTCTAATGGTAATGTAAAATGGTCCAAATTGGAAGACAGTAAGTTTCTTACAAAGCTAAACATATTCTTACTATAGGATTCAGAAGTCATACTTAGTTACCTTAGCAGCTAACTCATCAAGAACTGGGATTAGATAAACTATCTTTCATTGAATAAAAAGATAAAAGTGCTTCTTCCACAAAAGGGAGGGTGCTATTTTAGAGAAGTGTTTATTAATTGAGAGGATAGATAGTTGGCTGCTTTGCAAAACCAGGTTATGTTTACCTGATGGACTATCTCAAAAGTAAGCAGTTCAGGAGATAATGTTACAGGACACATGCTTTACCTTAGTTTTGAGTACTTAACATTATTGTCTGATAGTTTGTGTAAATCTCCTGCAAGACTTGACTTTCCCAACCCCCTAGCCTGCTTACCAGAGGAAACACTTCTGTCTATAGAGAACTCAGCTCAGCACTCGAGGCTGTCATCCACAAGCACAAGGAAGGACATGGGGTAGGACAAGAAATTTCACAGGTCCTGGGGATATCTGAAGAGAACCCAACATTTACATTCAGCACTTCAAAGGATTCTGCCTACTGAGATGAAAAATGGCCAGAAAACTTTAACACAGATGTTGGTGGGTATCTTCCTATCTAATGTCCCCACCCTCTCTCCATCCCTATAGAAGGAACACACTTCTCTTTAATTGGGACAGACAGTCTTGACACTCCCTCTGCCTGAACGCAGGCATAATAAATTCCGTGTTATGTTGACTTTAAACAAGCCTGGTGGTCTCAACTTCTTATTTATGTTGCAGTTTGATACCTTTATGTCTAATTTCAAATTTCATTTCCAATGTATTTTATTTTTAAACAAATGTTCTACCAAAGGTGATAACCATCAATGTATACTGAACATTTGTTATATTGGACGTGCATGATACTCTCCAATGTCCAGCACGATTTCTTCTCTCTCCTCCTCCTTTTCCTTCTTCCTCTTCTTCTTCTTTCTTCCTCTTCCTCTTCCTTTTCTTTGTTTTTTCATTGTTGTTGAGACAGGGCTTCACTATGCAGCTCCAGCTGACCTTAAACTCACTTTGTAGCACAGGCTGGCTTCAACCTCACAGGGATTCTCCTGACTCAGACTCTAGGTGCTGGGGTTATAGACATGCATCATTCGCCCAGGCATGATTTAAATAGCATGGTCAAATTAAAAGTAAGTCAATATTACTTCCATTTTTGATGAAAACTCATTTTTATATAAAAATTTAGCCATTGGTTGAACAAATCATTTTTCTGTTCATTTTTTTTTCCAGGAAAGTTGATGAATTTTTAATATTTTCTCAAGAAAACATGCTAATGAACATTGCAAGTGATTCAATAGAGCTAAGACTAAATGTTTGTATTTTAAAATAAAATATAGATTTTAGAGAAAGATGACCATAGAGCGCTAAGATAAGATGATATATATGGCCCAAATCAATTAATTTATCTCACACATTTGCATAGCTTTAAGATTATTTTAAATTACTTGTAGTTTTTAATAGAAGAATAACTTTGACAAATAGGCTTTCAAAGCAGTTTTGTGCTAACTATAAGCTCAGTAATTACACAAATTTATATTTCACCAAAGTTCATTTTTTGACTATCTAAATTATAGAAAGATTAAAATAAATTTTAGCATTATTGTGAAATGTTAATTTAATGAAATTATGTACAATAAAGGACATAAAATTCAGTCTTCTATTTGTTAACTAGTGACTCAGTGCTGGTAAGTACTGTTTAATGATTATATGTGTGAAACACAAGTGTAAAGCTATTAGATGGGTCTCAATATTCCTAAGCAGAGATTCATCGTACACTGACACTTACACGATGGCTGAGCCTCAAAACACTAAATGAGAATTCTCTCTAAACAAGTCCTTAGAGAACGTTTGCTTCTACTATGATGTATTTTTCTCTGAAATTTTAGAAATTGAACTATTCTTACTAATTGAGTTTAAAATGGCTTAAGTTGGAATCTAATTTGCATTCATCTAACAAAGAGCACACTCTCCACTAGTTGTATTACTTTGATCAATATAATGTAAAACACTATATTATTAATAAACACATGCACTTCTATGCATACATGCTTTCAAACAGGATATGACTGAGTAATTGTTTTGAGAGGCAACAAAATCTGAGTATGAGGCATTTTTTCTTGTCTACTTCCTGAATGAACACTCATTCATAGATAATAAATTGGGATTTTACTCTTTTAGTGTATAAATGTTAAGGAGCTTTATCCATCTTTTCTCTGGCCCTTTCTACCTGATAAAATGTGTTTTCCCCATTCTTTACTTGACCCATGGCTCCTTAGTTGTGTCCAGTATGGTATATTTTCCTCGGCAAAACTTTCTTTTGACTCCAAGATCAATGTAACTTATTGATCATACATTCTCATTGACTGTACACTTTCCAGCTATGACACTGATTATAACTTCATGAATGCCAGTATATTCTTGTTCTACTAGACAGTTGTTCTCTAAAAAATGTACACAAAATATGCACATAATATAATGTGTGACATTTAATGAGCATAAGATAAAGAGGTATTAGATAAATCAATAAAAAGACACTCAAAACATAGTGGATAAGAATTATGTACAAATAACAAGTTAGCGTGGAAAACTGAAAAACAAAACCTATAATTTGCTCTGTCAAAGGCCATCAAAACTAGGCTATACTTGCATGTATTTACAACACTCTATTCCCTTTGGAGATTTCATCAATATTTGGTGAATATTTTCAGAGTGGTGTAAAATTTCAAAAGAGATACAAAGGTTATACATTTTTTTCAAAAATGTACTTATAGTGGATAATAATGTTGCACCAAGTTTGTACATGATACTTCAGGTCAAAAGTAACTAAAGGGATTTTGGTGCTTTATTTTGTCATTCCTTAATGTATTCAAAACATAGACAAAAGAAAATATTGAACTAGGAAGAGTAACTATAATCATAGGGAATGGACATTTACTGAAAGATCAGAAAATACCTGTATATAAATTGCATAAATTACAATATAACAAATGCTTTAAACATTTATTACACATTATCAAAATTTTGTGACACTTGTTTATGAAACTGTAAAATAAAAATGTTAGATTGTATATTTGGAAATTGTTTAACTATACTTATTAGAGAATTGTTCTATATCTTAGTTGATTTGGGAGGGGCACTATGAACCAACACATATTATAAGATTATCTAAGATTATTATATATACATGTTGTAGATAAAATAGAGGATCTGAGGTGAGGTGAAGTGTTTTTAACTTTAGCATTATACTATAGCTATGCAGGATACTTCTATTGGGTGAAGATACAAAAATGTTCACTGCAGAATTTCTCATAAGTGCCCATAAGTCCCCACATACATAAAAACTAATAAATGATTTTAAGTCTCACATGCACACTATAGAATCACTGAGGACATAGCTTCAGGCTTATGATTTTGTCCAAGTGTCGAAGTGCCGTTTACATCCTAATCAATAAATAATTGATCAGGACCTGTGGCAGAGTTCAGACGCACAGTGCCTGCCTGGCAAACACAAGGTCCTAAATTCAAATCCCAGTAACAAAAATTAATTAATTAATTAATTAGAAGATAAAATAAATGATAGATCCACAAACACAAGATTATAAAATTTAAACAACAGCAGCAAAATAAAAGAACACTGGAGCTACCCTCATCATCACTATCAAAATTTCAAACAGCGAGGGTCTAGGGAAACAGCTCAGTTGAATAAGCGCTTGCCTGGAAAGCACCTGAGTTCAATACCCAGTATTGCAACAACAAAATAAATAAATAAATAAAAGTTTACCAAAACTTAGAACATTGAGATAGCAGCGTCCTTTTCAAAGATAATCAACATACAACAAATGTATGTGCTACGGAGCACAGTGTGATGTCACATAAACTGATGTTTTCCTACAGTATAACATATTTCAGTGGTGGTAGGATGGATTTATCTATGTTCCTTTCAGATCAAAATAAGTTTTTAGCTACATTTCTGCTACTACTATTACTAACATTATAAGTAGTAACTTGCATTACATAAAATCTTCCCTCAAGATTTAAGGACTGGCGAGATAGCTGAGTGGACTAAGCACCTTCTTAGGCAAGCTCAGGGACCAGGATTTGATCCCCTGCACCACATGCCTACAGGCCCTGCCCCTGGGTGCACTGAACCAGTCACAGAGACTGAGTGTGTGGCTACAGACCTGTAATCCCAGCACTGGAGAGGCTGAAAACAGGAGGATTACTACGATACAAGCTGTGTAGTGAGACCCTCTACCAAATACACTAAAAAAATAAAAGGTTTATTCCAATAATTGACTTTCTGTATCTGTTCATTAATTTAACCATATCATAAGCCTTTAAAATATCTAGCACAAATACTAGATATCAATTCTCCGGGTTTTACTATCTTTAATCAGATTATTTCTGCTGCTGGAAATATTTTCACTTACAAACTCTATCACTTTTAAATAAAAAAGTAAATAAATATTTACCACTTTTCCAAATGCTATTAAATTTCTATGTGATCATATATCCTTCGGAGTTCTTTCAATCATATATTCTTAGATACAGATCTCTACAAGCAAAGAAAAGCTGCCACCACTGAAAATAGTCCTTATAAATACTAATAAAGTTAGATGTGCGATACTCTTCCAAGATTAAATTCTCTATTAGAAATGAAAGGACAGTAAATAAGATGATCTTGTGTTATGCGAATACCGAGAAGATAGGTAAGTTGTGTTTAAGTTTTGAAACAATAAGTACATTGAGTATAATACACACTTTATATATTACAAAAACCAAAGTGATAAAACAATTAATTTGACTAGACCAATGGCTGGCCCACTTTGATAAGCCATAAAGAGGAGAAATCACAACCCAGGCATCTTGCTGCTTTGGCCTTGGTATCCCAAATAGAGAAATTTGATTTGTGCCAGTGGGTCCTGCTAAAACTTTATTCAATTTCTCATTCAATATGATAATTTGCATAATATTATCCACAATTCTTCATGTTGTGGTTTTGCTTTGAAAACATATTTAATTGAGCCTTGCTGTGCTGCATTAACATATCTGTTTAAATTGAGCAAACCTAATTATCTCACATGAAAGTTATACCACCTCTGGTGTAACAAAGCTAATGCAATTAAAGTCAGCCAGGTGTATTAACTGGGTACTGTAAACATGTCTTTTATCTGATAGAGAACAGTCAGTCAACTACACATCAGGGACTGGACAGTTTGCACTACAACTTTGTGTGTCAAAATGATCTTTGATACTGAGATCCACAATAAAACAGAATCGGCAGGCCACCAAACATCTTAGGAATTAATGTGTCTTTAGATGTAAGATATTCTGTCACACACATTTTGTTTCTATGCTTTGAAAACTCAATTTTAGGAGGCATTCATTATATACATTTCAGCTTTCTGTGGTTTCCTAAAAGCCATTAAAGTGTAAAAGGACATCACAAATCTTTACTGACCTACTTTTACAAAATCTTTTAAAGATGAAATTGCAGAAAATTTTCTCTAAACAACAATTCACAAAAATGATGGGGAAAAGTAGTAAACTAATGAGAACTATGTCTTATTTAAGTTCCTTTATTTCTAACAACCAAAGGAAGAAACGGAGAAAGCCATTTTTAAACTATCTCATAAAATAAAATAACTGATTAAGAAATCTCTGAGATCCTGGCCATTCACAATTTCATAATAATGGTAAATATTAATGCTTGAAAAACTTTATAAATACAAATTTTATGTAACTTTGACAATAAGAAAATAGGTAAATTTATTTTCATTTTCTTTTCTTTATTAGATTGAAATATAACATATATAAGTTGAATAATATTTTCCTCAACTTTCTAAAAGGTTCCTGATTCCATCCAGGGTTTCTGTTTTCAAAAATACATGGACCATTTATTTATAAAATTGTTAGTTGTTTTCACTTGGTCAATTTTAAGGCTCATTATTATAAATATTTGATATCATTAAAAGAAAATTTATTTCTCACAAGTTAAAAGAAAAATTAAAAAGTTGCTTTTATTTTGGCATTTGTTGTTTTTTTTGTTTGTTTGTTTTTTTTTTTTGTTTTTTTTTTTGGTGGAAACAGATCAAATTCAGTATTTTGCACTTGCAAGGCAGAGGCTTATGCCTCTGAACTATATTCCTGACCCCTGCTGTTTTTGCTTCTACTACTTCACTTTCATTAATTTAAATCAATTATAAAGACTAAATATAAGAATTAAATCAAATTTCTACTTCTCTTAAATATGTTAGGATTTATTTTAATGGAAGAAACAAAGCAGTAATTATTATGTAAGCTTAAATTTTTAAGTGGTCATGAGGACATTTGAATAACTTTGTTATGCGCAGTTGTATATTTCTCACAGATGCGATCTTAAGAAAAAAATCTCCAATCAACTTAGTAGAAAATAAAGCACAGGCCAGCCACTGCGTGAGTCCTGCCACCGCATTCTCCAGAACTTTTCCACACTGCTCTCTCAGGAAATCTCCATCCCTGCCATCCAGGACAAGCTCAGGCCCAGGGCAAGTGTGGGGATGAGCTGCTGCACTCCCCTACACTGGTTTAGTCCCACAGATCAAGTTCAGGCCAGCCCCTGACATAAGGGCCTGAGCAGCCTCCGCCCCAAGTCCAATGAGTGAGAACTTCAGTGATGCTCTTGGAAACCCCAGATCAGCCCAAGCCCAGGCCCAGCTAGTTTGTAGAAGAGCTTCTGCGCTCCCCTGTGCCCCCTAGAACAGGGGCAGAACAGAGGGGCACCACAGGTTCACAGTTGCACTAGAGGGTCACAACAGCTTCACTTCCAAGACTGCAGTAGGAAGGATTTGAACACAACAGCTAGACCCAAGCCAGGCATAACTGGATAAACTCAAACTTATTAGATCTATACACAAACTTCATTAGGTGCTAAAGTTATAAATGCACCAAAGCTCTACACCAAAAGTCAGAGGTCAGTGCTATAGAAAATGACAAAGAGAAAGAGCAAAAGGCAATCTCTGGCCTCAAGCCCACCCAGAACAAGTGCAAAGGACACTAGCTCAGGTGAAATGTGTGAATTAATAGCATCAGAAATAAAGAAACAAAAGCGGAAAGGTATGGAGGAACTCAGCAGAATTAATATCTGGAACAAAAGAAATTTGTGAAATAATAGCATCTGATGTAAAGAGTCAAATACAAAAACATATGGAGGAAACCCAGTGCCAACCCAGAACAAGAGCAGAGGACACTAGCTCTGCTGAAATGTACGAACTAACAGGGTAGGAAGTAAATAAGCAACAGCAGAAAGGTACAGAGGAACTCAGAGCAGAATTAATTTCTAAACGAAAAAGAATTCTCCAAATTCACAGCATCCAAAATAAAGAACCAAATACAGAAACATATGGAGGAAACCCAATCTGAAAAAAAAATTGACAGAAAAAGAATTAATAACTGCTTCTAAACAAGACACTGATAAAAAATAGATGAGATTATAAAAATGACAGAGTCCTGGAATGAACAATACAGGACAGAAATAAATTGCATGAAGTGAGTCAAAGAGATATGAGTGAAAGTGAAGACACAGAGTTTCAGATCTTGACAACGATGGTGCAGCTAGAGAAAAGGTAAGAAAAGATATTTTAAAAACAACTAGGAGGCAGGAAAAAATAATTCATCACCTGCAAGACAATGCAAAGATGAACAATGTGAGACTAATAGGCATCAATGAGAAAGAAGGGGTCAATGCAAATAACAAAAATTATATGGGCCGAAGTAATAGCAGAAAACTTCCCAAATATGAGGTAACAGTCTGACATACAGGAAACTGAAGCATACAGAATGCCAAGTAACCTCAACACACTTAAAAATACACTGAGACATATAATGGTCAAGATCCCACAAAATCCAGCACAAGAATAATATACTGAAAGCCTCCAGAGAAAATAAGTGGATCACATTCAAAGGAAAACCCATCAGAATTATGGCTGACTTCTCTTCACAAACCATGAAGGAAAGGAGAGCATGGAGCAGAGTACTTCAAGTCCTCTATGAAAATAAATTCCAGCCCAGACTACTACACCCTGCAAAACTCTCAAGTTTGATGGAGAAGTGAAATACTTCCATGACAAAGAACAACTAAAGAATTTCATGATGAAAAAGCCAAGCCTACATAGACTACTGATAGATGATCCAGAGGGGGACCAAAATGATCAGAATTCCACTGATGAGAACAGAAGGAACGTACTAAATAAGGCAAAAAATTAAACACAGGAAAAAAGGAGTAAATAACAACAGGTAAATAACATGTCAATTGTAAGTCAACACATTTCAGTTATAACCATCAACGTAAATGGACTCAATTCACGAATTAAGAGAAGTAGACTAGCACAGTGGATTAGGAGACAGAATCCATCAATATGCTGTATACAAGAAATACAGTTAACTCACAAACAAATTTATAGGCTAAAACTCAAAGTATGGAAAAAAATACTACATGCCCCAGAACATCAGAAAAGAGCAGAGGTTCTAATCCTGTGCTCAGGATTCTCAATTTCAATCCAAGAATGGAAAAAATGAAATAAAGAAGGCCACAATATACTGGTTAGGGGAAAAATTCAAGAGCAAGAGGTAATAATCATAAATATATAGGCACCAAACACAGGAGCACATAACTATATTAGAAAAATCTTAATGAACATGAAAAATCTAATATCCAATACCACAATCTTAACAGGAGAACTTAATACCTCCTTACCCCAATAAGATAGGTCAACCAGACAAAAGTCAGCAAAGAAGTAGGAGAGCTGAACCAGAGCTTGGAACAAATGGGCCTGGTGGACATATACAAAGTGTTCCACACAACCACAGCTGAATACACATTTTTCTCAGTTATGCATGGGTCATTTTTAAAAATACATCACATACTAGTCCATAGGTCATGCATAAGTATATGCAAGGAAACAGAAATTATCCCATGCATATTATCTGACCACAGTGAAATGAAACTGGAAATAAATGACAAAAGAAACAAAAAAAAACCCCTAAATACATGGAAATTAACACCCTACTCATCAATCAATGGGTCACAGATGAAATTAAAGAAGAAATTAAACAATATCTACAATTCAATGAAAATTCAACCACAACTTATGGGAATTTACGGGATATGGTGAAAGCAGTTCTCAGAGGGAAATTCATAGCTGTGAGAAAACAGAATGATAACAAATAGACACATTAATGCTGCACCTCCAACATCTAAAAAAGGAAGACCAAACCAAATGCAGAGCCCAAAGACGGGAAGAAAGTATAAAGATTAGAGCAGAAATTAATTCAATTGAGACAAAGGAAATGGTTCAAAAAATTAGCGAATCAAAAATCTGGTTTCTTGAAAGACTAAATAAAATTGATAAGCTCTAGCTAACCCCATCAAAAAGAAGAAAGAAAAAATTCAAATACGAGCAATAAGGAATAAAATGAGTGTAATCACCACAGGCCCAGTGGAAATTCAGAAGATTATTAATAGCTACTTTGAGAATCTTTACACTCACAAAGAGAAGGCACAGATGAAATAGACAGATTCCTCGAAAGGTGCAAATTACCAAAACTGAATCAAGATATGCCAACTCTCAGTAATCCAATAATAGCCCTTGAACTACTAAATGGAATAAAAAGCCTGCTGACAATGAAAAGTCCAGATCTTGATGGATTCACAGCTGAATTCTACAAGAAATTTACTGAATATATGATCCGGGAACTCCTCAAACTCATCAGGGAAAACGAAAGGAAACTGTCCTCCCCAAATCATTCATGGAGGCCAGTATTATACTGATACCAAAAACCAGGGGAAGAAACAACTAAAAAAGAGAACTACAGGCCAATCTCCCACATGAACATAGATGCAAAAATCCTTAATAAAATCCTAGCAAATAGAATACAGTAAATCATCAAGAAGATTATACATCTTGACCAGGTAGTATACATCCCAAGGATGGAAGGATGGTTTAACATTCAAAAATCCGTAAATGTAATACACTACATCAATAGAATGAAATCTAAAAACCAATTGATTATCTTAATGGATGCAGAAAAGACTTTTGACAAAGTCCAACACTCCTTCATGTTCAAAGTCCTAAAGAAAATTGGAATAGAAAGCCTCCAGTTCAATTTGATAAAAGCCATCTATGACAACACGATGCTTAATATAATCCAAATGGGGAAAAGCTGAACTTTTTTACTCTCAAATCTGTTACAAGACATAGATGTCCTCTATCATCCCCCCTATTCAATATAGTTCTGGGATCATTAGACAGAGCCATTACAGAGGAGGGAGAAATGAAAGGAATAATAATAGTTAAAGACGTTAAAATATCATTATTTGCAGATGACATGATACTTTACTTGGAAGATCCAAAAACTCCACCATGAAGGTACTAGAATTGAAACAAAATTTCAGTAGAATAGCAGGATATAAACTCAATACCCAAAAGTCAATAGCGTTCCTCTACACAAATAACAAGCACACTGAGAGGGAAATTAGAGAAACAATACCTTTTACAATAGCACTGTGGAAAATGAAATACCACGGAATTCAGGTAACTCAAGAAGTCAAAGATATTTTCAAAGAAAATCACAGTACTCTGCAAAAAGAGATCGTAGAGGATTTCAGAAAATGGAGATATTCCCTGCTCCTGGATAGGAAGAACCAGTATCTTGAAGATGGCCATAAACCCAAAATTGTTGTACAGATTTAATGCAATCCCTATCAAACTACCACTAATATGCCTCCCAGACCTAGAGAAATTGTTCCTAAAATTTATTTGGAACCAGAAAAGACCTAGAATAACAAAGCCAATCCTGGCCAACAAAGGCAAGGCAGGAGGCATTGTAATTCCTCACTTAAAATTGTTTTACAAAACTCCTGTGATAAAATCACCTAGGTATTCTCAACGAAATAGACCTAGGATGAATGGAATAGATTAGAAGATGCAGAGGCCTCTATGAATACACTCAGCCACCTGATCATTTTTTTGTTTTTGTTTTTGTTTTATTAAAGTACAAATATCAATGAGACAGTTTTAAGATACCTTAACAAGATGGATTTGATAAATTAATACATTGAAAACAGTTTTCATAATGTTTTGGTAACATAGAAGGTGCATACATGATATTATACTTACAGACATTATTATACCATATCTCTCTTATCATTAAATTAAGAGAGTGTAGATGTTTACGTATCTTATTTTATACCTGAATTACGTCAAAGATTCAATAATTAATACTTTCTACCTTGTTATTTTCCTAGTGGTTTTCATAGTACTAGAAGATGACATGAGTGCAAATCTTGCCTCTCATGGAATTATGTAGAAGCATGGTGTTATCTATCCCAACTGGACTGTCCATACACACACATCATGATTCTTCCTTTCTACACCCTTTCCTGTACCTTATTCTGTAGATCCTTTGTCTGTGTCATCCATGTGGATGAGTCACGGCCAATGCTTGACCAGTTTGCTCTCTGTGAGAGCCTGAGAAAAAGTTTTCTCTCCATGTGACTCTCCCCAGGCACACTATGGAACTTCAATCTCTTTCCTCTGTGGCTCCATAATTTCCTTGTTCACCAAATTTGGAGCTTAACTGAGTTTCATGATGTTGCATTACAGGTTCTCCTATGTCTTGAGTCTTCGCTGACCTTGAAAGGCTAGGGCCAAAATGTTGGCTGACCTTGTGGCTCTTCTATTTCTCCAATTTTGATCTGTGATCTTAGGTTGTTAACCATCCAGAAGAAAAGCTGATTAGTATCCTGCAGCATATGCCATTCACTTTGCCTTATCTGACTCAATTGATTTTAGTTGCTGTTGTACATTTCCATTTGTATTTCTGCTTTTTGCTTGTTATACTAGAGAGACTATACAATATTTACACATGTGTGTCTGGTTTATTTCACTTATGAGTATATGTTCAAGTGGCATCCACTTCAGTATAAATGCTTCAAGCTTATCATTCTTAATAGCTGAGTAATATTCCATTATATAGAAATAACACATCTTTTTCAACCATTCCTCATGTGATGGACATCTTGGTTGTTCCCAAGATTTTGCTATCACACATTGTGCTGCTATAAACATAGGTACACATATATCACTATGATACAATGTTTTCAGTTCCTTTGGGAAAATTCCCAAATATATTCGCATGGGAAGCACTTGAAAGAATCAACAACAGGGATGAACTCTTTTTAAGGAGCTTTTGCATGTCAAAAGAAATTGTCAACAGAGTGAAAAGACAACCCACAAGTTTTGAAAAAATCCTAATTAATAAGTAATAAGACAGAGGTCTACTGTCTAGAATATATAAAGAACTAAGATACAACAGGGCCCTCAAATTTAAAGACCCAATTCAGAAATGGGCGTCTGAGATGAATACACACTTCTCAGAGGATGAAATTAAAGAAGCTAATAAATATATGAAAAAATGCTCCACATCGCCAGTCATTCTTGAAATGCAAATAAAAACAACACTGAGATACTATCTCACTCCAGAAAGAATGGCTATCATGAGGAAATCAACCAACAACAAATGTTGGAGAGGTTGTGGGGAAAAAGGAACACATCTCCCCTACTGGCGGGCATGTAGACTGGTACAACCATTGTGGAGGTCAGTGTGGAGACTCCTCAAAAGAGTAGGACTGACCTTTGACAAAGGGGCCAAACATGCTTACGCTAAGCAAGATAGCCTCTTTCACAAATGGTGCTGGAAAAAGTGGCTCTCTACATGGTGAAAACTAAAACTTGACCCAGGACTATTATTATGCAGTAAGCTAGCATCAAAATAGATTAAAGATCTAATGATTAAAACAAAGACTAAATATTCTGAAAGAACAAGGATGAGTAACTCTTAAAGACATAGGGGTTGGCAAAGAGTTCATGAACAACCATGTATTTTCATGGGAAACACTTGAAAGAATTAAAAACCGGGACCACCTTTTATTGAGAAGATTTTGCACATGAAAAGAAATTACCAACAAAGTGAAAAGATAACCCACAAAATTTGAAAAATACTTATCTAATAAGCACTCTAACAAAGCTCTGCTCTCTATATTTTATAAAGAATTAGAGAACACTAGAGCTAAATTTAAAGACCCAATGCAGAAGTGGGCATCTGAGATGAATACACACTTTTCAGAGGTGGAAATTAAAGAAGCAGATAAATATATGAAGAAATGCTCCACATCATTATCCATCTGTGAAATGCAAATTAAAACAACACTGAGATCCCATCTCACTCCACAGTGAATGGCTATCATAAGGAAATCAACCAACAAGAAATTTTGGAGAGGATATTAGAAGAAGGAAGCCATTCTCCACTGCTGGTGGGAATATAGACTGGTGCAACCATTATGGAAATCAGTGTGGAGACTCCTCAGAAAACCAGCACTGGAAATCCGATTTAAACCAGCTATCCTTCTACTGCAAATTTTCCTAGAGGAACTAGAAATATCATATCATAGTAATATATGTGTACCTGTGTTTATAGTAGCACAATTTGTGATATACAAATCTTGGAAAAAACCAAGATGCCCCTCACCTGAGGAATGGATGAAAAAGATGTGGTATTTTTTTATACAATGGAGTATTATTCAGTTATAAAGAGTGATCATTTTGAAGGATTTATACTTAAGTGGCTGCCACTTGAAGTTATACTCATAAGTGAAATAAACCATATGCACATGTGTAAATATCATATAATCTCTCTAGTATAAGAAGTAAAAGAATAAAAACAAATAGATAGCTATAACACAACTAAAAGGAAAGGAAGAACTTGATTCTACAACGAAGACAGTGCAAGGAGAAAAGCTGTGAAACATGATAGGGGCAAAGCCATGCATTTATATGCACAAGATGGGTAAAGCAATGATCCTGAGAATCATCAGCAGTTTTTTGAAACTACCAGTTGACTGGTACAACCATTGTGGAGGTCAGTGTGGAGACTCCTCAAAAGAGTAGGACTAGAAATCCCATTCAAGCAGGCTATCCCCCTACTGGGAATTTTCCCAAAGGATCTGGATACATTGTATCATAGAGATGTATGTATACCTATGTTTATACCAGTGCAATGTGTGATAGCAAAATCTTGGAAACAACCAAGATGTCCATCTCATGAGGAATGGTTGAAAAAGATGTGTTATTTCTATATAATGGAGTATTACAGCTATTAAGAATGATAAGTTTGAAGCATTTATACTGAAGTGGATGCCACTTGAACATATACTCATAAGTGAAATAAACCAGACACACATGTGTAAATATCGTATAGTCTCCCTAGTATAACAAGCAAAAAGCAGAAATACAAAAGGTAACATACAACAGGTAAAATCAATTGAGTCAGATAAGGCAAAGTGAATGGCATATGCTGCAGGATACTAATCAGCTTTTCTTCTGGATGGTTAACAACCTAAGATCACAAGTCAGAGTTGGAGAAATAGAAGAGCCACAAGGCCAGCCAACATTTTGGCCCTAGCCTTTCAAGGTCAGCGAAGACTCAGAACATAGGAGAACTTGTATTGCAACATCATGAAACTCAGGTGAGCTCCAAATTTTCTGAACAAGGAGATTATGGAGCCGCAGAGGAAAGAGATTGAAGTTCTAAAGTGTGCCTGGGGAGAGTCACATGAAGAGAAAACTTTCTCTCAAGCTCTCACAGAGAGCAAACTGGTCAAGCATTGGCCGTGACTCATCCACATGGATGACACAGACAAAGGAACTACAGAATAATGTACAGGACTGCAAGATAAACCCTGAGAGGACTTCACTGACCACATAGGAAATATAAAGTTCATGTGTTGGTATATAAGTCTTGATCTAGCTATGTCTTAACCATCCAGCAGAAAAGTATAAAAATGAAGTATACATCGTGAGGCCCATAATATTAAGCTGAGCTGTAAATGGCTATGGTGGAAAATTTCTTTGATTGTTAGGATTCTCACCCTAGCTATACATGCTTATACCTGTGAGTCAAATAACTGCACTGAAGATATCAATGTGTAATGGAAGGGTCATGCTTACAATGCCTGACAGTCTGGTCTTCTAAATAGGTGCTTCTTGTTATGACATACCAATTATTAAGACGTTTGTTATGCAGACATACAGTAAAGTTTAACCCAATTGCATACATAGCAGGGTAATAATAAGCTTGTCTGCTGGAGGGTTAACAAGCTTAGTTAGCAGACGAAAAATTGGAGCAAAAGAAGTTCTTCAAGGCCAGCCAACATTTTGGACCTAGCCTTTCAAAATCAGTAAAGGCTCGGGCCATAGGAGAACCTGTAACTCAGTTGTGTCCCCAGTTTTCTGAGCAAGGATATTATGGGTCCAAAAAGCATTGTAATTGGTGATGTAGAACGTGCATACAGAGAGTCACATGGAGAGAAAATATTCTCTCTGGATTTTTCAGAGAGGAAAATTGGTCAAGCAATGGCTATGACTCATCCACATGGCTGACAATGACAAAAGATCTAAAAACTGCAGTACAGGGTTACAGGATAAATCCTGAGGGGACTTGACTGACATTATCAGGTACAAAAGTTACACTTCTTGTTATATAGGTCTTGCTTTCATCTTGTTCTTAACCGTCCAGCATAAAAGTATAAAAATGAGGTATAGAAAGTAAAGTCATATTAAGATGTTGAGCTGTAAAAGGCTCAAGTCAATAATTTCTGGAGATAACCTACTACTATTGAGGGCTGCTGGACTGTGTTGGATTGTTTTGCTGAATTCACATAGGTATAGTATTTAAATTCAAAAGGAATATCTGTCTCTGTCAGGGCTAAACAAAAAAATGGTATATAAAGGAAGGACCATTCTGCATCTGTATATACAGTATCGTTAGGATAGCTACACACCTACTTTCACTAAAATCATTGAGAAGAAATATTTTTACTAATAGTGTTTTGATAGGATGTTCTCTCTGCATCTTGTACTATGAATAACCACTAAGAAGATAACAATGTACAATGTGTTGATTATTGAAACTGTCTTATTAAACAGTCTTGAGGCTGTCTTATTGCTATTTGTTTCTCAATAAAAAAGAAAAAAGCAGTGGAAATAGGAATATGCAGAAATGGGACACTTCTCTAGAATCATTCACAAAGGACTGTGGTTGTAATTTATTCAAAGGACAGTTCTATTTTCAAATAAATGAGCCAGAAATTTCATAAAATTCTCAACACGGCAAACATTGTATGGTGCTTTAACATAAATGCTTAAGATAATAAAATATATGAACAGTGACATTATTAGAATAAAATCTTTGTATATCATATCTATTAAAATAATAAACTGTATGACTAAGAAGATTCCTTTTCATAAAATGATCTTAGTACAATAAATTCAGAGAAGTCTCTGAAATGAATACTGTATCTTCAGTAGATATATATTTAAAAATCCCCTCTATAGGACTTGCCTACAAGCCATCTTTCATTATTAATATCCATTTACTCTTTTACATCTGTCCAGTTTAACTAATTTTTTACTCTGTACAAATATTCCAATTCTTACATCTGCAGCCTGTATCTCCTATCTGAATTACTTATATCTCCCTTTCGTTTCTTTCATACTAACTTCTACAAACCATTGAAGTCATAGAGCAGTGCTTACATTTTATGAATAGTTTTACACAGAGTACATCATCTCAAGTGTTCTCTTTGAATCTCCACTATTTTTTGGGCATTTCATTCATTGGATGCTTGCTACTCTACACCAAGAACAATAGTCTGTTCTTATATCTGACCTCAATGGAGGCAGATGTCAGGTTATTATCTCTGTATTTCAAACTTATATAACAATTTCATGCAACTAGAAATTTCAAAACCCAAGTGTTTCCAGAAATTCCATCTTCCTTTCTTTCCTAATGATTACTTTTAGAGAGAAATAAAGCAATGAAGATGATACAGAGTTTTGAAACAAGGTGAGAGAAAATTAGCAATGGTTATTATATTGCGTATTGTTATCTTCAAAGTAGCTCCTCAAATTACTGAATACAAGCATGCAAAATGTTTGGACAAAGCACAAGTATAATCTGATACACACAAAAAAAAAATTCTGTGAACTAGAGAGGCTATATTTTTGTTCTTAAATCAATGGCCTACTTTTTGGACTAAAAAAACCCTTTGGGACTGCTTTTAGAAACAGCTCTTTGTTCTTTTTTATCTCAGTAGAAAAATGAATGTCAATCTCAATCAAGTTCAGATTTAGTCCTCTGATAGAAGAGAAAGCAGAGGCATGTGGGAAGCACAGACCTGATGATCCGCGTGCCCATCTGTGACAGTGAGACATCTCTAAAGAGACAGGTAGTTCATGTGTGTGTCTTCTAGCACCAAGTAACTGGCACGCATTTAATAACAATTCAGAAGTTTTTATGGAATAGGTAATTGAAAATGTGACTTTTCTTTTAAAATAACATGGCATTTGTGAAATTACATAGTTCAAAAGTTATCTGATTGGTTCTTAAGGTTGATACTTAAAAGGAATAATAAATAATTTGAAAACAAAGGAGATAGAGACAACCTGTAGACATTAGAGTTTTTGTAAATAAAATAAATGCATGCAAATTTTTGCCAAGAAAAGCACAAAATATTATTGCAGTATATTAATAAAAATATGACTAAATGGGTAGTAAGGCCATATGAAAGTGGGTTAAAGATCAATATAATAAATATGCTGAATTCTCTGAGTTATGTCTAATTTCAGGGAAAATATAAAAAATAACATTAACTTATTAAGATTAAAATATTTTACATTGTTTCTTTCCATTTTGAGACAAGGATTCACTGTGTAGTGCAGGCTAGCTTTGAACTTACTTTGTAGCCGAGGATGACCTTGAACTCACAGTAATCCTCCTATGTCAGCCTCCTGAATGCTGGGATAACAGGTGTGCACCATCATGCTTGGCTCCTAAATAATCAATTATTAAATTGTCATGAAAACAAAATAAAGACATACGACCTTTTTCACAAAAAGTTAATTTCTATAGTGGAGTAGATAATACTTATTGAAATACATACTAATATGTTTTAATCACAACTTTTGGCATCTGTGAAAAATTAAGTACAATACAAAGACAAATACTATGACAAAGATAGTAAATATTAATCTTTTATATATGGTATAGGCAGTGTTTCAGACACATTGTAAGAAATAAGCTGTAAAATCAGTTTTATGGAGAAAAGTGAACTGCAGTGCTTTCTCAAAAAGTAAATTCTGTCACTGTTGTTTAGCTTATTCCAGAAATAAAGGCAGTAGCTCTTTGTCTCCCTTCTCCTCTTCCTCTCTCTCTCTGGAATATACTATATAATGCATGTAAGAAACTTGCAACTCACCACTTCTTCTTAAAAACAAAAACCTAAAGGAATCATAAAAAGGAACTTTTCTTATATAAAATACATAAAAATGTGAGGTCATGGGGCAAACTGCTGGGCCCTAAAATGCACAGATCAACAGAAAAGTACACAATACGACAACTCTCCAGCACAGAATCTGCTTAGATAGGAAAATCTGAAAAGCCACGGAAGCTTCCAGCAACTTGGTGTGGGCCAGTATGGGAGACAAAACTCCAAGAGAGGGCACACTTCTGTGAGCTTTGGCTCTCACAGTTCCAGTATATTCTCAGGAAAACGTACCCTGCACCTTCCAGCAGAAGAGGAAGAACCCTTTCAATTCTGACCAAACATTTTGCTTTTCTTCACAAGGAATGCCACAGGAAAGACTACTTTGCAGGAACTGTTTGGCCTCTTGGTAGCCCCCTGGGAGAAAACAGGGGATTTAGCAAAAGAAGACAAGAGATAATAGCTGAGGTCAGGTGGAAGCCTATTTGCCTAACAGGCAAAGGACCTGAACAACAACAGCAGGAGTGTGCACTTACAGCTTTGCAAAGTTACTATCATGAGACACAAGATTTCTTAGCGACTAATGACTGAGTTTGTCCAGGCAGGATGCTTTCCTCAGGACTGAGGTAGCTAGACTGCTTTTGGCACTGTGGTCCTGTCCTGCCTTCACACTTGTGACCAACATCTCACTTCAGCCATCCCCAATACTCTTACCCAAAGTCTAGAGTTTGGGGTCTTAACAGACTTAGAATGAATGTGGTCACTGGGAGAAAACAAAGACCTAGAATGAATATAGCCAATTCCAGAGAGCTCTAACTTTCCATTAGTGAGAAACTTACATGGACAGCCCCAGTACTTCCACTTCCCCTTCTCAATGGTGGTGGTGGTGGTGGGTGATGAAGGACATTGTGAAGCCCTTGTGAAGTTAATGGTTTGAGATGTGGGGTCACTAAAAGACTAACACATATTTAGGTTTTTTAAAAAATGCTGCTTTGAGTCCCTCCCTTTTGCCTTACTAAATAAAGACCTCTTTTTCTAGTGCATTTTGTGTTCATATAACAAGACAAAAATAAAAGCTCCACTAAATAGAAAAAGAACAGAATTTAGAAAAGTAAGCATAAGATTCAAACTCAAGTATGGTACAGAGGTTGCAAATACCAGGTTGGAAATTATCATTAATATGTAGTGTCTCAGTTACTATTCTCTTGTTGCTGGGACAAATACCAGACATCCAAAATGAAGGAGGGAGAGGTTTGATTAGCTCACAGTTAATTTCAGTCCATACTGGCTGGCTCCAGGGCAGACTGCACATGGCAGAGAGCAGTAAGTAGTTCATGGTGGTGGAAGATCAAGAACAAATGGGAGGAGTAGTGGCAACAATGGCAACAGAGAGGATCTCTCTCTCTCTCTCTCTCTCTCTCTCTCTCTCTCTCTCTCTCTCTCTCTCTCTCTCTCTCTCTCTTGTGTTACCTTCAGGCTTCCCATTTAAGGCTGGCTGTAGCACTCATACTCATAATCCCAGTTGTATTCAGACCCATAATCCCAGCCTTGGATCAACCATAATCCCAATGGATCTTGAGGTAATCAGAAACTCTAGAAGCCTTCCCCATGACTGCATGAGGATTTCTGGGGACAAATAGACAAAAACCATAACAGATGGCAATTCAAAGAGAGGTCACTAAAAAATACCAAGGGGGAATCTAAGGAGAGATTAATTCTAATGAAGTCTGTAAAGAAATTCCAAATATCAAAATCATTATAAAAATGGAAAGGGAAAGAGAAAGATACAGACACAGAGAATGGGAGAGAGAGAGAGAGAGAGACAGAGACAGAGAGAGATAGAGAAGAGGAGAGGAGAGGAGAGGAGAGGAGAGGAGAGGAGAACTGCATAGTTATTATAACAGCTAAAGTCTAGGAGACCGACTACACCAACACTAGGTCAACAGGTATGCTCATCACTGCCAGTGGGAATATTAAATGCAAAGTATATGATCATTTTGGAAGAACTAGGTAAATATGATGTAAGATAATGAAAAAAATTTA